>JAOWBN010199362.1:0-14920 GCA_028565015.1 Pinguicula moranensis | reverse complement strand
AGATTAATACACCGCTCACAACTCATGCGTTGAGAACCAGAGAAATATAAGTTTTCTTTCTGATTGTTCCCAATCACCCTCGGGGAAGAGATTTAGTTCGTGGATATTACAGGGACTGTTATAGACCCTTCAACGTGATCAATTCAATCCCGGAGACTACGATCCATAGACGCTTCCACATCAAGTAAGTATCGAATACGATTAGTTCGTATTCGGATTCGTTCTTACTTAGTTTTATATTAGTTAGTTAGATCCGTTCTAATTAGCCAGGTCATCAACTACAAAAAATATGTAGCAACAACTCCATAGGCTCAGTCGCTCGTTACAACTTCAGTCTTATCGTTTTTGTTTGCCTTTGCTTTGCCTGTCGAGCATTTCTCTTATAATCGTGAATTGCTTGCCTTTGCCCGTACAACAAGTTTCGTGGTATGATTTATTTTATACCGACACGGGTGGATTTATTTTATTATTTAGGGATGGCAATTACTCGCCCCTGCACCACGGGCTTTGCCCTGTGACCCTTCCCCCTAGCCATGGCCTGTGGCGGGGTGATATTTTTTACCCTGTCCTATTGTTGTATTGGTATTTTTTTATTACTTTTTTTATTTTTCACTCACTAATATGTTATATTTCAAATAAAAACTGAAATTATTTTATTTATTTATTTACAAAGCGAGCAGAGCACGATGAGGATAGGGTGGGGTATCCACCATGCCTCATATTTTGCCCCATATCATTGCATTCAAATTTAACAATGCTAACAACTATACTAGACAACATTAATTAAATTTTATCAATTCTAAATGACTTTTATTTTCATATTTGTTTTGGATAATTTATATATATATTTATAATTTCATAATATAATTAATTTTGATAGTTTAATATTTTGTTGGATTATTGGCCAACTAAATTTCAAACTTCTGAATTTGTTTCCATTGCAATGAAGTCTGACTGTTGGTGCAAAATTGTGATTGTCTTTGTATCAAACGATCACAGTAATTTGGAACGTGCATACCCGACCAGACCAAATTCTTATTGATATTAAAATATTTTTTTAATTAATAATATAAAATTTTAATTAATGATATTAAAATAATTTTAAAAAAAAGAAGAAGAAGCAAAAATGAGAAATAAATCAATTTTTTTATAATTATAAAATAAACCCTAAATATAATCTTTACTTATCTCCCATTTCATCTACGAAGGTAATGACAATTTTGTTTCAGTACTTTAATATCAGTAGGTATTTTTTTTAAAATATCTGTTCAGACAGCGATCACTATAATTGTTGTTTAAAATAATATTTTAATAAAAAATATTGTAGAAATAGTATATTTATTAAAAATATTATCTAAAACAACAATAATATTAACCATATATTTTTTTTATAGGTTAATTCAACTTGTTTTAACTTTTTCAGGTTCTACTGCAATATCTGAATGTGCATGCCCGATCGGACCATATTCAACTCGACCTGATCCACTCTGCTCAAACCAACAAAAATTAGCCCCCTTACTTAATTTCCTAGTTCCGCCCCTAGTGAGGTGTGCAGGTGTGACAAGGCGGAATTGTCATGCCCAACCATGATTGTAATGAATAATGATAGAGTGGGTTTGGTAGACATACAAGTGGGCGATAATTGTGTGATTTCACAACTTATTCACACACATGTTGTTGGGTATACACATTTATCAAACCTCGGACCCAGTCGAGTTATCCTTCGCCCCAATAGTGATAACATGAGATTTCTTTATCAAAAAAAAAACAGGTCTATCCTCATTTAATCCACGGGACCAATTACCCGCTATCCTTATTTTTTATTCAGTAATTACAGGTTCTACCATAATATAAAAGAAAATCATTTCTCTTCTTCATCGCCGCGAATCCCATTCTTCCTGTCTCCTACTCGAGAGCACTACCTTCTTCGTTGCAGGGACTCCTTCCCCGACAACGTGTCCTCGCCGACAAATTACCTAGGGTTTCCTGTCGCCGGACTCCAAAGTAGCCACAAGTATCAATTTCACTGTGTATCTCTCCATATTCGTGTAAACCCTAGCCCAGCTCAAAATCTGAATTCATTTTTCTTCGAAATTCGGTAGATTTTATAGGTTTTTTGGTGGTCGTTGTTCGCCTCACCCGACGTAGCCAGAGGTAATAATTTCATCTTGTCTTTCTCCATATACCCGCAAACCCTAGTCTAGTGCTAAACCTGCATTCGATTGTATCCGTAATCCGTTAGTTGTTCGGCCATGCTGGATATGTTAATAAAGTCTGTGATACCCTTTACATGGTATTTTTGCATTAATGAATCTATATGTTGAATTGTTTATATATGAATCTATGTTTCTATTGTGGTATCTTTGTTCTCTATTTTTGACGCTAAATGCAGTGAACAATAAATGGATTTAATGGACAATACCACGTTTCTGTTATGTGCAACAATATTTGCTTGTCTCCTCTCAATTCTCAGTGAAGTTGCGAAACAAGAGGAATATGAGAAGGCAGAACATAAATGAAAGTGCGAAGTTCCTCCCAAGTACTTAATATTGGATAAGGTACCAGACCAGGTTGAGTTCTTGGATAGATTAACGCAATGCAAAAATAGGGAATGTTTCCATAACCTAATGATGCATAGAAGAGCCTTCAATGAACTATGTCGTCTGTTGCGCGAAGATGGTGGTCTGAATGATGATCAATACGTTATAGTGGTAGAGAAGACGACCATTTTTCTGCGAGCATTAGCACACCACCAGAAAAATAGGACTCTACAAACAGATTTCATAAGGAGTGGCCAAACCATCGGCAATGCTTTCCATGAGGTGTTGCGTACTGTTCTGAAGCTAAAATCAAGATTCCTAGCCAAGCCAACACCAGTTGAACTGGATTGTACTGATAGAAGGTGGAATTTAGGTGCGTCTTAGTTGTCTTAACTAATACTTCAGCCAAATATATTGACATTACATGTTACTCATATAATATAAATGCGGTTTTTAAGGATGCTTAGGGGCTCTAGATGATACCCACATTCCTATGACGGTTCCTGTTGACGATCAAGCGGGATACAGAATGAGGAAGTGCCATCTAGTGACAAATGTGCTCAGCATGTGTGACACTCTTGGCAGATTTGTATACATGCTTGTTAGATGGGAAGGTTCAGCAGCTGGCGTAAGGGTACTAAGGGACGCAGTCACTCGTTGGTTAGGCCTAAAGTACCACCAGGTACACATTCATTATTTTAGCTAATTTTCTGCAATGTTCTGTCGTTGGTAAGAGTGATATAGAAACACAATCATTCTTTGAATACAAGTTGCTACTACTTGTGTGACGGAGGATACATGAGCTGTGATGGATTCTTCACTCCATATAGGTCCACACGGTACCACCTTCAGAAATGGGGCCTTGGCACTCGTCGCCCTTAGAACCTGCAGGATATATTCAACATGCGACATGCTTCAGCAAAAAACTTCATTGAAAGATAAAAATCCTTTAGCATATTGAAGAAACGGTTTGTTGTGTTACAGAGCCCAACATTTTACCTATCTCATACCCAAATAGGCATCATTTTTTTCATGGCTCGTGGATTACTTCATAATTTTATTATGAGCGTAACACCATTAGACCCGTTCTTGGTTGGCGGAGACGTTGCCAAAGAAGGATACGATGAAGCATTGGATGATATTGAAGAATACATTCAATATGTGGAACCAACAATAGAATGGAGTCAGAAGCGTGATTCCTTGGCAGACGAATTGTGGAACACGTACACGTCTCAGGTCCCAACTCTAGAATAAGGAAACATTAACATGGGGGTCATTCATTGTATTGATTTGTTGTACTTTAGCACTTTGGAGCATTGACATTCTTTGAGTCGTTTTACATTATTTGGACCATTGACATTTTTTTAGTGGATGTAGTTTTGCACTTGCGAGCATTGACATTCTTTGGAGCATTGATTTTTTTTTTTAATTTATCTTAAGACCCTTTAGGGTCTGTTTGGTAGTTGGATTGGACATATCCGGTTGTGTATGGTTGCTTCAGGACAATAATTTTTATCCTCTGTTTGGTAGTGGTCAGACGGGATAACGGCTAAGATAAAGTCATCATTTGGTATTTGCGATGACCAAGGCAAATTTCCTCCAAATTCTTTAATGTGGCGTCCTTTTACCAAATGCCCTCTGAAATCAGGTATAAAAATTCTATTTCTTCAAACACTAAACTCCATCTTCTCCGAGCGTCCGTTTGTCTTCTTCAAGAAATCTACTTGATGGAGCACTTGTCAGAATTCCCCAGCCCAAACCCGTATCTTCCATCTCGCCCGTGTAGTCACGTAGTGAGGCCGCCCACAAGATTATCCTTGTGCATGTATGCTCGGGCATACAAGGAGGGGGGCACATACGAGACATGGCGCTCCCTTTCGACACCGGTCGCAGATCCACTGGGCAGACAAGTTGACGGCGATGTGAAGGAAAACCCTACTATTTACAGGCACCTCTTCGTCGTTTTTTGAGCCTTCCTCATGCGTCACAACTGTTAGCCCCACCCATGACTGGATCTCTTACTACTTTACTTAGATTAGCTGCTTAATCATGTTTTGTTGTAATGCAATCATTTTTAGTATAGTGGACATAGTAGTTGGAACTTTTTTTGTTTGTAATGCTATTTTCGATTATGTTCAAATTGCAGTGAATGAAGTTTTTGTTTTGCAATTTCCAATTTTTTGTTCTATTTTGTGAAATTGCAGTGAAATGTTAGTGTAACATTGCATTGTACACTGTGAAATGTTAGTGTGAAATTGTAGTGTACACTGTTAAATTGCAGTATACACTATCAAATTGCAATGTACTTGTTACATTGAACTGTGAAATTCACAGTGAACTTGTTTCTTTGAATGATTAGTGCATTGCAGTGTAATGTAGTGTAATGCATTGTAATACAGTGATCATGCAGTGATCTGCAGTGTAATGCAGTGAGCTTGGTTGTATATGGTTGCATGTGGTTGAAGCTTGCTGTGATGTTACTGTGAAATTTTAGCGCTTGTAGTGTTACTGTGATATTTTAGTGCTTGAAGCTTGGTTGTATATTTGTTGTATATAACAGCTTTGGCAGGTTCATGCTGGTTTTATATGGAATTTGCTGCACAACTATTGAACAAGAGGGCAAATTCATGTTGGTTTTATATGGCAACTTTGGTAGAGGCTTAAGGATTTGCTTCAGTATTAAACAAGCTTTTCATACATATCTCTAAAATCACTAACCAATTTCTAGCTCTAACTCTTAGTTTAGTATAAAGAATATGTTGTTGTGTTTCAATTATATCACATATGCGACAAACAGGATGAGCAACATGCCAAAGCCACGGTCATAAATCAATAAATCGAGCAAAACAGAGCAATAATATCATTTTAATGCAAGTTCAAGATGAAGCTAAAAACAACAATAAGAACAATAAGGGGCCGTTTACTAACAATCCCATGTTGGGAATTAACTTGGAATTAATACTGGAATTACACACCTAATGGTGGAATTGAGTTGGAAGTGGAATTGAGCCAAAAAATGCAATGACACGTTTACTAAACATGTCGAGAATGAGAATTGTACTGTCCAGTTTTAAAAAAATAGGAGAAGTTTCATTTTTACCCCTGTCTCAAATTAGCAGATCATTTGAGACATCTTTGCGAGCTTTGAGACGTCTTTTGTCGCTTGATCTGATCTGCTAATTTGACCCCTGTCTCAAATTAGCAGATCAAATATCACTATTTGGATTTGTGTAATTCGGAATTGTTTGTTCTTTTGCTATTTCCGTTATACAAGGTATTTTGAAATTAAGCAGTCATGTAGAAACCAAATTTGTGGACTAAATCCGCAAGTAGATGCTAGTCAGTCAACTGGGTCGACTTGTTTTAACACAAAAAATGGACAGTGATAAACCAGAGTCTGATTAAAGGAACTACTATCCTGTATGAGATTAAAAAAATAAATTCAACGTATGTAAGGAGCTGTACAGGTCGAATTGGCAACCCTAAAAAGTTGAACTCTTGAATCTGGGATGCTGAGCTTCTGTCTGGACCATGCGAGTATTTGCAATCCTTACCGAATTTGCATCCTCCAAATGTCAGGTAATACTGCATAAAGATAATAAATTATCATTCAAGTATCAGTACATGCAACAGGTAGGCTGGAACTGGAAGGGCATCTACTTTTGTGCTAAAAACATAGCAGACACTAACAAGAATTCGAAAAAGATACAACTAGCAAGATCTACGATGGTGCGTGAAATTGACATGGTCACCTTCTGAAAATGAATAGTTTATGAAAAATAGAATCAACCAAATGTTATTCATATAGCAGGAAGATAATAAGAGCATGCTGCAAACAAACTAATGCTGCTCTATATACCAACAAAATCATCATCCATGAAAAAATTCCATAATACCAGAAAAAACAGAGTAGAATAACCTTGCATTCAGCTGCCCTTTCTTTGTTTTGATCTGTGTGATTTGATCTCTCTTTAAAACCCTACAGATTCACAAAATTATTCAGTGAGGAGAATGCGCATCGCCCTAGAAACAAAGCCAAGAACATGTAAGGATCCTAAACAGACAAAAAAGAGTTGCAAATGGTGGAACCTGATTCTTTCTCCATGTAGGATGATTAAACTTGCAACTCAGCCCGAATTTACAAGACCCAAACTTCATAAAAAACGAGCAATCCTCTGCATCAGACCTGAACGGATAGCTAATACCTTTAGTGTTAGCTACATCTCTTTCATTGTCTTCATCAAAAGCATCTGGTGTGAATCCTTCCGCATCCTTCCCATCTTCCCAATTACTACCGACATGATATCTCTCATAGTCCGTCTCGATTAAACCCTGCTCGATGGTCATCTTACGCAAATCTATCTCAATTGCACTCCGCAAATTCCCTTCCTCATCAGAAGATTTAGGTCCTTGTTCCGTTGCGTCGATCGTATCGGAAGCAGATCGATCAGCAGCCAGAGGCCTCCCAAAAGCTTCAATTTGGGGATTTGGAGAGACTAACGTTGTGATTGAGCGGCCATTGCCCATTGGGTCCGTCTACATTCCACACCCAAACACAACCTTAAGGCCTAAGCTCTCAACCAAAACCTAATTGGGTAAGGAGTGAGGCACGCAACCATTGCCCCCAAATCAATGGAACGGGGGCAATCGTGTGTACAAATATTATTTCCTTCCTCATTTCGCCTTCTCTATTACTCTCCAACGTCACTTTCTTTCTTTTCTCTTTCCTCCTTTCCTCTTTCTTTCCTAATTCCTCTTTTACTTTCCCGTCTCTCCTTTTCCTCTTTTCTTCGATGACCAATCTACCCAGACAAATTTCGGGGTTGTTTGTCCACGTGAGTGGGGGACAGCTCATATAGCACCAGTCGATCCGACCCGACCCGTTGTGCCCGGTTCAAAAAAATTGGTCAATTTTCAATTTTTTGTCAGTTCTGATTAGGTTGAATCGCTATTTATGACCCTCTGGTTCGTGTCAGGATATATAAGTTTTAGTTTTATAAATTTAAAGTTTATAAGTTTATAAAAAATTTTATAATATTTTTTTTGGATTTTATTTTAAACCTACAAAAATTAATATTTTAAATATTTTTGTATAGAAATTGTTCGTGTTTAGGTTTGATAAATTTAATGTTTATAAATTTAAATAAATTTATATAATATTTTGCAGTTTTTACTTTAAACTTAAAAAATTAATATTTCAAAAATTTTTGTATAAAATTTGTTGCGTGTTAGGGTTTATAGGTTTAGATTTTATAAATTTAAAGTTTATAAATTTATATAAACTTGTATAATATTTTTTTTGGTAAATTAAAATCTATATCACAAATATAATGTTACAAATACACATGACATACCCCATAGTTTATTACATGATTATAAACAAATAAACAAAAACGCAACCATAGATTAATCCAATCAGATAAATTTTTAATAAAATTAGGTTTTATAAACTGAATAAACTTTATAAATTATAAACTTTACTAACTTTCTATAAACTAAAAATATAGCATAAGAGGGCTAGAGTTTAACTATAAATGTTAATATTTATAGTTAAGTTGGCAAAGCATCATTTATGTTTTTTATACATAAATGAATCAAAGCCGACATAGTTCTATTTCCTTGCTCACCTAATGGAGAACCCATGACGTTCTACTCCTCATCGTCATTTGGAATCGTGTTGCTCGCCGATGCCATATCTAGATCCCTGGTATCGAATGCATATTTTTTGTCGTATTTTGCATGTTTTTGTGTTCTGCGCGAAGCAGCTATCCAATCATTCAGGCATGTCTAATATTCTAAGTTGATCAGATGAAGGTTTGAACGTCGCTCGTCTAAAATATGTCTTCATTGCTAAAAGCTTGTTCGAAGACCACTGCAAATCGAACATGCTAAAACATCCTTTGTAATCATCGATAACACTGAAAAATCGTTGGCCTTGCTCCTCCACCAAAAAAAATGTTAAAATCTCAGTGTGAGTCATAATCATCACCTGTTTGAGCAATCTCAAAAGTAATCGTTAGATAAGTGTCAAGTTCCACGTTAGTAAACTTGACGAGAACCTATGGCGTTTCGATAGAGATTTTATTATATTTTTCATCCATTCTCGCATTGTCGTTCTAGACGCACCACTATTTGAATAACTCTCACTTCTACGGGTTTGCACAGGAATACTGAATTTGACTTGATACTCTTCATATAATTCATTTAATAAAGACTCAACTCTTTCGATTATAGTCTTATAATCGATAATGGGTACTACTTCCTCATTTTTAAAATTATCATAATAACCTTCTAAAGATTTTTTCAAACCTTCTAATTTTATTTAGGGGGTCCAAAATGGTGGTAAAAAGATAAAATAGTGATAATTCTAAAAGATATTTACAACATTTTTCTGTAATGGCGTCTAAACAAGTTGTAAAATTAGGTTTATTTCTAAAATTCGTTATAATGGCTCATACATTAACACAAATAGGTACAATTATGTGAGACATTACTTTATATACATATGATAATAATTGAGTATATTCATTAAAATATTTTCATAATTTTAAGAGTTTTTCACACTTTAACCAATCACTAGTGTTTAAATATATATTTCGGTATCTATTATTCAGAAAACTAACCAATAGTTTTTTTATAAGGTACGGTTTGTTGAAGTAAAGTATAAGTGGAGTTCCACCAGGTAGACACATTTAAATTTCTTTTATTAGTCTAATATAGTTTTCTTTATAAAATTTAAACCAATCTTTTAGTACCCTAAGTTTACTCAACAAATTTTTTATATTACCTCATGCAAATAGGTCGGGTACTCGGTATTTACAGATTTCGAGTAATGGGTTCCGTTCGATTTGGGTTGAAATTCGGATATCTCTTTTAACCCAATAATAAAAATATTATTATTATTAATATTATTAAAAATATTAACACAATATAGAAATATGTATTTAGAGACTAAAATAACGATCAAATTTTTAGAATCATAAGTACCAGAAATATTAATTTTTATTTTTATTTTTATTTTATTTTCTTATATACTTTTATTAGTTTATTTATTTTTACTAATATTCTAACATTTTTTTTTTATTTTACAGCATTTTTATCTTCTCTCCCACTTCACACGAAATGTACCGATTTTCTTAGTATTTTTTAAAAATAATTCCAGATATTTCGGTTATATTTTTTTCTTATTCTCTTCCTTTAGTTTATTTTAAAAGGTAAAATTGTCCAAATTTTATTATTTTACTAAGTGAAGTGTTATAAAATATATTAAGTGTTACTAGGTAAAGTGTTATAAAACAAAAAATGTTTAAATGTGTAATTATGGTGAGTAGACTTTTTTTTAATAATTTTTTTTTTGTTTTTTGTTTGTTATAGGCTATCATTTGGGTGGATGCAAAACCATATAAAAAAAAAAAGCAAACCCAAGGACCATACCCATAATCTACTAGTGGATTCTCACATACAAAAACTAGAGTTTGTATCATGTTCGTCGGTCTCCCAACTTCTTATTTTGCTTTTTTACTTTTAAGCTTGGACCCTCACAGTGGAGATTGCGTAGTGAAGGTTGTGAACTGAAGCTCTATCGACTCTTTCCGCTCGACCTCACTTGGCCTGATCAGCCGAGTATCTATCTGCACCTGATATATAGTATTAATTTTTTTCATCCTCATTCTTCCCCTATTTTCTTTGGACATCTGGGATTCCTGTAGGATTCTTTAGTTTAACCCCGCTTAGCCCTGTTTTGCAAGAGAATCTACAATACTATTGGTTTTCCTGAACTAGTGCATCACTTGTATGTATAAACATGTAGACATAAGGATTAATTCATCTTAATAATCCCATAGGTACCAAATGTCGCACTTGTTTTGCCTCGTCCAATTAACCACTAGTATTGAGTCTATTTCGATGACGATATGACCTCATCCTTGCTCTTAGCATACTCACGGTCTTTCTAATATCGCTCGTAACTTGGCGCTGTTATTTATCCAATTCCCAAAATGTATGGAGAAAGTTGTTAGAAAATCTTCATTTTCATCATGAACGATTCATCCACCTCTTGATAAGCCTAGATTCGCGAAACAACTTCCGGTCACATTTAAGCTTCATTCATCCTCGTGGGGGCAATGACCGTGTGATAGTCTAAATCCTTTCTACATGTGACCTCCTACTCCTACTCTGGATATGCAACCACTCTAGAATACTCATGTCCATCACCTGCAATAAAACAAATATTAACACAATTGAAAATATCAATAATGAAATAGCGCATGTGCTTTCATGTCTGATCTACAAATACTCGCGCACCATCATATCAAACTTTGCATCGCCCCAACCACAGACACCATGCAATGATTGTCAGTGATCCCCACCAAGTAGCTAGAAAGTTTTTTTCGCATACGAAACCAAAGATGAATTCTGTATTTCCAGATCTGCACATCATGGTGTGGAATCTCAAACAGCAATCCAGCTCTCTTCCGCATTTCTTTTGCTATGGAACTTGTGGTGAAGATATGATCCCCAATTCCTTGTCCCCACGGGTCACACCAATCGCAGGCTGATGCCAAGTGTATGTCCCTGCATCTAATGTTTTCATCCGAATGGAGACAATTCTTGGAGGAAATGCTCAGTTCCAAATTATCTCTATGTCTAGTTGGATGGGACCCCTATCACGAACCATCTTTTTTTTTTCCTTACCCTTTTCAGCTTCACATGTGAAATCTGACAAAATTGCTATCCCTGGTGGGGGCTGCAAACACTGGGGAACTTGGATCCTCAAGTCTAGACATGGGAAAAATGGCCTGGCGCCTAGCGGGTCAGCTGGTTGATAGCCTAAAGGTTGGAAGGGTAGTGCCCGGGTCACGAAAATGAGCCCGATGGGCACGACATGTCGCTTGACCTGACCCGCCACCTTTTGAAATAGTTTTTTTTAGACCAATCAATCGTTCCCGACCCGGAAGGCCACCCGCCGAAAATTCGTCATGCTCCCGAGTCGGACACGGGTGCCCTGACCCACCGGACCGAAGGCGCCATTTTTTTTTAAATAAAAAAATATTATTATTATTTTTTAATAAAAAAGGCCATTTGGCACGGTGGGAAGCACGTGTCCCACAGGGCCCAACGGCCAAAAATTCAAAAAAATAAATAATATTTTTAAATTAAAATTATACCCTCATAAATATCCTTTACCCTCTTAATCTTTTTTCACACCCAACTCAACTATTCTCTAGTCTTACAAGCATTTTGGTTGATTTTCTTTCGCAATTTTCGCATTCTATTCATTTTATACTTCACTAATGTCGAAGAGAATTATTACTTCTCCACAGGATTTCGACATTGATCTTGATTTTGATAATTTGTTCGAGATGGGTTTCGATTTTGTTGATTCGAGTATACCACCATCACTACCATCGGGTTTGGAGACGGAGGACGTGGTAACACCATCTTACACAACAACTCATAGTAGGTGTGAACAACCACTCACTTATCCTCAAACCCATTCTCCGCCTCTGATGGTTCCGCAAACTCATGGGCAGGGTCCTCAAAACGTGAGTAACTCTCAAATTTTTACGAAAATTTTTAATAAAATTCTCGATTCGGAGATGAGACCCAACTATTTTTTGGTGAAATGCCAATTATATTCAAAAGCCTATCAACACCCAAAAGGTATTTTTTAAAGTAAAATTTTATTTAATAATTTTTTTCTAGATTTTTTTATTATAATTTTTTAAATTTATATTTTTTTATATTATAGGTGAGGATTATGACTCGTTTTCGAGGCATGTATTTACTAAGCAATCACAAGATATTAGTCTCGATCTTACACAAACCCAACTGTCTTGTTGTTGAGGTTCTATCTCAAATGCAAGTGGATCCCGAACCGGAACCGGATCCGCAAATACGTCTTCTACTACTAAATTATTTAGATATAATCCAATTAGAAATAGGGAATGTTTAGTATAATTATTTGTTCAGAATCTCTTACATTTAGTTTCGCATAAAGTTTAAATTTATGTACGTACATGTTTACAACTAGCATTTTTTAAAGTTTCACGTAAATCACACCCTAGCAATATTGCAAGAAAATAAAGGCAAGTTGTATCAACTTTTTTTCATCTCTAGATCATAAAGTTTTCATATGTAGGGATATATGGTTAGATTTTGGCCAAATGCATAGTTATATGGGTGTTACTTGTCATTAGATAGATAATTAGTAAAAAATACAAAAGAAGTAATAGCATTTCGGTTGTTTGATGATAGACGCACCACACAAAATTTCACCTCTATGCTTATGTTAGTTTTAGAAGAATATAATTTAAATAGAAAAGTATAATATATATTTTGATAATGCATCTAATAATGATTCAAGTATTGAAGATTTAAAAATGTTATGTGATGCTACTTTTCATGGTCATTTTTTCAAATTTGTTGTATGTGTTATGTTATTAATTTACGTGTATAGGATGCTCTTAAAACTATAGATTTAAGTGTTAACCCAATTAGACGTACTATAAATTTTTTGTTTAGTAAACTTAGGTATTGAAAGATTGATTTAAATTTTGTGAAGATGATAATGTTAAACCAATAAAATTTTCTTTAGACATGGCTACCCATTGGAACCCTACATGTTACTTCAACAAATTGTACCTTATAAGACCTATTTGTTAGTTTTTATGAATAATAGATACCAAAATATATACTTAAACACAAATGATTGGTTATAGTGTGAAAAACTCTTAGAATTATTAAAATATTTTAATAAATACTTTAAATTATTATCGTATGTATATGAATCAATGTCTCACCTCATTTACCTATTTATATTAATGTAGGAGCCATTATAGCGAATTGTAAAATAACATAATTTCACAACTTGTATAGATGCTATTACGGAAAAATGGTGTAAATATCTTTTATATATATCACCATTTTATCTTTTTACCACTATTTGGGACCCCGAATAAAATTAGAAGGTTTGAAAAAAATCATTAGAAGGTTACTATGGTGATTTTAAAATGAGGATGGAATACTCTTTGTTGATTATAGGACTATAATCGAAAAAGTTGATACTTTATTAAATGAATTATATGAAGAGTATCAAATCAGATTCAGTATTCCTATGCAAACTCGTAGGAGTGAGAGTACCTCAAATAGTGGTGCATCTAGAACAACAATGCTACAAAAGATGAAAACATAATAAAATCTCTATCGAAATGCCCTAGGTCCTTGTCAAGTTTCACTTAGATGGAATTTGACGCTTATCTAACGACTACATTTGAAATTGCTCAGACAGGTGGGAGTTGGATATTCTTTTTGGGTAGAGGAGCAAAGCAAAAGATTTTTTGATGTTATCGATAATTGGGAAAAGAGTTTTAGCATGTCCGATTTCTACATTGGCAGTCGACAATCCTTTAGCATGGGAATATACATTTTAGATGACCAATGTTCAAATCTTTACTTGTTTAACTTGGAATATCAGACATGTCCGAATGATTGGATAGCTATTGCACGTAGAACACAAGAACATGTACAGTACGACGAAGAAGATACATTCGATTCCAATGATCCTGAGACGGCATCGGCGAGCAACACGAGTCCAAATAACAATGACGATGAGGAGTAGAGGGTTCTCCATTAGGTGAGAAAGGTAAGAGAACTACGTGAATTTTGATTCATTTATGTATAAAAAGAAAATATAAATGATACGTAGGCAAGTTAATTATAGATGTTAACATTTATAGTTAAGTCCAAACCCTTTTATATTATAATTTTAATTTATATAAAGTTAATAACATTTATAATTTATAAAGTTTATTATAAAACTTAAAATTATATAAAGTTTAAATAATTTATAAAACCTAAACTCGGAAAATGCTAAACTAAAATATTATATAAATATATAAATTTAAAATCTTTTTATCAACTTATCAACTTCATATAAATCATAAAGTTATAAAGTTATAAACGTTAATAAGTTAACCTAAACCCTAAACCTAAACTCTAATATTATATAAGTTTATATAAACTTTAAACTTATAAATTTAAACTTATCAACCCTAACAAACAATTTTTATACAAAAATATTTGAAAGATTACTTTTTTAGTATACAAAAAATAAAAAAATGTTAGAAAAATAAAAAAAATAAAAACAAAGCGAAGAGCCAAATCCGACGGTTCAATCGTGTTTGGACCGACAAAAAATTGAAGGTAAACATGGAGAGTCGTCCCGGATGACCAACCGAAGCACAACGGGCCAGACCGGTTAAATTGGGGTTAGTTAACTGGCCCTAAGTCTGGATCCTCGGGCCCGACCCGCCCATGTCTATTCAAGTCCATTGCGATGCACGCATATGCAGGGGCGGAGGTAAGGGGACCCGGAGGGC
>JAOWBN010199352.1:0-14920 GCA_028565015.1 Pinguicula moranensis | reverse complement strand
GTAAACCAATCCATGGCCAATTTTTCATGGAAAAATGGCTAATACACCAAACCACTTGTACTCATACCCTTCAACAAAATGGTGTTGCTGAGCGTAAAAATCGAATTCTCCCAGAGATCGCTCATGCTTTACTTCTCGAGTCCAAAGTCCCTAAATCGTTTTGGCCAGATGCTATTACTACAATCACTTACCTCGTCAATCATCTTCCAACTAAGATTCTGAAACTCAAAACACCTGTACAAACCATCATCAAACTTCTTCCCATACCCGAAACCCTAACGCTGTAACCACATGTCTTTGAATGCTCAGTCTTCGTCCATATCCCTAAGGTCGACCATAACAACCTTGACCCTTGTGCATTCAAGTGTGTCTTCCTTAGGTATGGAATTCGGAAAAAGGAGTATAGATGCTTTTATCCCGGTCTCATCGCATGTTCACATATATGGACTGTGACTTTCTTGAAATTGAATACTACTATACTCAAGCCACCAATCAAGGGGAGAAGTCATATGATTCGCTAGATTAGCTAGTAGATTCCTCTGTTTCCCCAGCAGTTTTGTTGTCGTCTCCTTTGCCTATTGATGTCCCAAAAGATCCAACCACCGGGATGCCCCCTGTTGACGTAGAATAGGATACCACTTTCATGCCAGAGCACAACACCAGAGAATACAGTGCTAGCCTAGAATCGCCACCCATCGAGGTTGATATCCCTCATGTAACTGCAACTGATTTCGAACTTTCACCTGACATTATTTTAGATATGGTCTCACTTGACAGGATAGAAGGAGTCATGGATACAGTACAAGAGCGGCGAGAATTACCGCCATGAAGAATAAGGGGAGTAACTCCGAAAAGATATGAACCTGAGCATGTATCCCGATCCTCACAATACCCTATGACTGATCTGGTCAGGGGAGTACGGGCACAACATTCTCTGCTGTGGTATATTCAGAAAAACTTCCCAGAACAGTTGCTGAGGCACTACAGGAACTTGAGTGGCAGCAAGCTATGGAAGTCAAAATGAATGCTCTGGCGAAGAATGGTACATGGGATATATGTCAATTTCCTTCAGGAAAACAACCTGTAATATGCCGTTGGGTATTTGCCCTTAAACGGAAAGCAGATGGATCAATCAAAAGACACAAAGCCAAACTAGTAGCTAAAGCCTACACACAAACCTATGGGGTGGACTACTTTGAGAAATTCTCTCCAGTTGCAAAGATTGATACAATCCGAGTCTTAGTTTCTGTTGCAACTAATCTAGATTGGCCTCTACATCAGTTTGATGTAAAGAATGTTTTCCTGCATGGAGATCTGAAAAAAAGAAGTATATGTGGAAGCCCCACCTGGTTTTTCTGCAATATTTTGAGAAAAATGAAGTATGTAGGTTACGGAAAGCTTTATACGGATTGAAGCAGTCACTCAAAGCTTGATTTGGGAGGTTCACGTTAGCTATGACCAAATAGGGGTATAAACAGAGTAATGCAGACGACACTCTATTTTTGAAGAGGAAGGGGGATCTTTTTACATGCCTAAATATCTATGTTGACGATATGATTATTACAGGTAGTGATCATGAAGAAATTGCAGAGCTGATAAAAAAAATATTTTAAGAGAATTCGAGATGAAGGATCTAGAATAGCTAAAATATTTCTTGGGAATAGATGTTCAAAGAAAAAAAGAATGAGATCTTTATCTCTCAACGAAAATATACCCTAGACCTTCATACTGAAACTGGACTTTTGGATTGTAAACCGACTGATACCCCAGTAATTGTGAGTCATAGGTTACAGATAATTGAGGGAGCAGAAATGGCAGCCCAAGCATGATATCAACATCTGGTTGGCAAAATTATCTATCTAGCCCACACACGACCAGATATAGCCTATGCAGTTGGGATAGTCAGTCAATTTATGCACAAGCCACAGAGGGACACATGGAAGCTGCCCTCAGTATTGTCAGATACTTGAAAGAAACATCTGAGAGAGGTATTCATTTTCGAAAAAACA
Organism: Pinguicula moranensis; assembly: GCA_028565015.1. NCBI lineage: Eukaryota > Viridiplantae > Streptophyta > Magnoliopsida > Lamiales > Lentibulariaceae > Pinguicula > Pinguicula moranensis. The sequence continues at coordinate 12,911 of JAOWBN010199352.1, read as the reverse complement.
ACAATCTCAACATTGAGGATTACACAGATGCGGATTGGGCGGGCAACCCAATAGATAGAAGGTCAACAACGGGTTATTTTATGTAGGTCGGAGGAAATCTAGTGACCTGGAAAAGTAAAAAACAAAAAGTGGTTGCACTATCTAGTGCTGAAAACTGAATTATGAGGAATAGCTCGAGGGTTGACTACAATTCTATGGCTAAGGAAACAACTATGTAAGATTGGGAAACTTAAAGAATCAACATTCCAATTATGATGCGATTGTCGGGACGTCATTATCATATATGAGAATTCAATCCAACATGATCGGACCAACCACATGGAGGTGGATCGCCACTTCATTAAAGAAAAACTTGAAAGTGGAATCATCAGTCTTCCGCTTGTGAGGTCTGAAGATGAATTAGCAAACATCCTAACAAAGGTAGTGGCTAAACCAACTTTCATGGACATTCTGAGCAAGTTGAAAGTTGAAGACTCTCCAATTCAACTTGAAAGGGAGTATTAGAATGGATAAGTGGAGGAGAAGACAAAGGAATAATCCCTAAATTATAGGGATCACTCCTTATCAAGCCATGATCCCTCCTCCACTATCCCACGTACACTTACTCCTATAAAACAATGTAACACCATTGTACAAATCATATCGAATAGAAACAAACACATTTCGATACAGAAACTATACTAACTCTTCTTACATTAATAAGTTGGAAAACCAAGATCAACCTCAGCTTCAAGGAAGGAATTCCATGAATGATGGAAGAGGACGAGGTGGAAACCAAGCACCTAACAGGGGCCCAGGTGTTTGTGATATGAGAGGGAGAGGGAATATGGGAAATAGGTATATGATGGGGAATGAACCCGATGATAGTGGTGGAGGTAATTATGGACATGGTCTTGGTGGCCTCGGTTTTGGTGTGCCTCTAGGTATGATGCATCCTCAGGGAATGATAAGCCATGGTTTTGATCTAGCATATATGGGCCGAGGAGCTGGTTATGGAGGCTTGTCAGGTCCTGCTATCCCAGGATGCTTCTTCCATTTCAAATTGTTAACTCAATGGGGTTTCCTGGTGTGGCTCCACATGTCACCCCTGCTCTTTTTTGGTCGAGGTATGACCCCTAATTGAATGGGCATGATGGCAACTTCAGGAATGATTGTACCTCATTCAGGAATGTGGAATGACACAAACATGGGTGCATGAGGAGATGAAAAACATGGTCGTGGTACCGAAGAGTCTAGCTACGGCGGTGAATATAATGATTCTGAATATGGGCATGGAGAATCAAGTCATGACAAATGCGTGAGGTCTAGTGGTGCATCTAGAGAGATCAGAGAAGGAAAGAAATTTTGAGCGTGAGTGGTCAAATAACTCTGAGAAGAGGAACCATGATGAAAGGGGAACTGATGGGAAAAAATATGATAGAGACTATAGATACAGAGAAGAGAAGGATGGATATCGTGGCTATCGGCAGTGTAGACATAATTAGAACAGATCTAATAGTTAAAATTAAATACGAAGACATCATACCTTTAATGTGGAAGCGTATAGAACCGTAATGTTCTTGTTGATTATATCACGAACACGATCAGAAGAGTAACAGAGTTTCCTTGTAATCCATGTACTCGGATCTCCGTCTTCACAGATAATAGGATAACAATTCGAGAGAAACTGTATATATGTTTTGGCGTCTCAAAAATGAAAATAGAAATTTTGAAGTAAGTAAATAGACGTACTGAATGCCCTATTTATAGGGAGGAATTAGGGTTTGCTAATTAATGTATAAATACATAATTGACCCTAAATCTAATTAGGTAGTAGAATCCTACTCTAATTAGGTAGTAGAATCCTACTCTAATTAGAATTCTTAATATTAGGTAATTAACAGATAATTACCCTAATTAATTAAATTAGACATATTTATCTATTTTGTCTAACAACCGGCTATATAAGCTGTATTACAAAATACAATTTTCAAAGTCTCCCGACGCTTCATACAAGAAATGAGTCGTGCTACCATAAAGTAACTAGTAATGTCATATTAAGTCATTATCTAACTAACATGACACTTTCAAAGCCATGATACCCCAAATCCTCTTCGCATCACCGATAGCTACATATCTCTTTAAGCTATACAATATTTAGTTACATACTTAATATAACTGCCATGGCAAATATGGTGAAAGTAGACTGGCTGTTCCTTAGACACCAATGACCATCCGCATCAACTCGACTGCTTTCCTAGTATGGTCCATTGAACTATATAGATCCCATCCCTTGGATGACATACTAAAGTAGCATCATCAAGCCATATCTTTAAGTCAAAAGAGTAACATCTAAGTGGACAAATGTATGTCCATGCGATCACATAATGACAATCAGGGGATTCTTTTATCATTTTCACAACGGTCGTTCTGTAACACACACAGTATAATATGTGTGTCATGGCATGACTCCCACTTAGGTGGTCATGTCACTTACTTATGACATGTGAATTGTAGGTTGATAAATATGCTTAATCTTTATCCTCTACATTCGGCTTTAAAGCTTTAACATGAAAACCCAAATATTTTACATTTAATTCACTTAGAATCTCATCTCATATCTATTGAAGCGGCTGTCCAGAACATTTATTAGTCTCATCCTTCATGCCACACAAGCATAAGGGCGATTTCCTTGTGATAGGGCCAATCATTAAGCTTTTTTGTCACATTTATTGTGCCGTATTAATTGATTGCACGCACGAGAGTATTGCTCAAATGAAAGAAAGCGTCAATTTCACTACGTAGAGTTTGATCACATCTTGCAAATTATAAGCACATGTTTTTATAACAATTGATTATGAAGTCCTATGACATGATCTCTAAACACATCTCTAGGAATGGGTTTGTTCATTGGATCAACGATCATCTTGTCGGTAGGAATATACTTGATATTTATTTTCGATTGGTTGACAGCATCTCGAACAAAATGGTAACGTGTCTGGATGTGCTTTTTCTTCCTATAGAATTTTTGATCTTAAGTGAACTGAATTGCTATAGTATTGTCATAGTTAAGCTCTACAGGATCATCGGGCCTAAAAATTAAATCGAGGTACTATAGTAAGCTTCTGAGCCAGAGTGCTTCTTGCACGACTACGCTGTATGCGACATATTCTGCTTCCATGTTTGACAAAGCGATGCAGTCTTGCATCTTACTGCACCAGGATATAGCTCCTCCACCCAGGACGAAGGCATATCCGGAGGTTGACTTGGACTCATCCTAGTCGCCTCCCCAATCAGCATCCGTGAATCCCTTTAAACGCAGGTCTCCCCATTGATAACATAGGACAAGATCGGTCATTACACGAAGGTAACAACAAAATCCTCTTGACTGCTTACCAATGAGCAGGCTCCAGGTTGCTTTGGTAGCGGCTCACCAATCCAACCGCAACGTAGATGTCCTACCGTGTACATAACGTGATGTACATCAAACTTCTTATAGCATTTCCATAGGGAACATTGCTCATTTATTCATTTTCTTTATCTATTTTTGGGCATTGGTTAAGTCTTAGTGCCAAACCCTTATCAACAAGAGTGTCAATGGGTTTAGAGCAATGCATCCTGAATCGGTTTAAGATTTTGTTTATATATGCTTGTTGGGATAAACCAAACATTCTCTTAGAACGATTTCTGTATATCTTTACACATAAGACATACCTAGTTTTACCCATACTCGTCATCTTTAAGATGTAGAATATCCACTGTTTGGTAGCGTTGATCATTCCCATATTGTTTACACCGTTAGTATATCGTCGATATATAAGGAGAAAAACCTGATTCCTTCCTTTGTCTTTAGTACATACAGGCAGTGATCTTCATCTATCATGGTGAAGCCATACGAAGTAATGTCCTCATGAAACCTGAAGTACCACAATCGGGAAGACTATTAAATTCCTTATATAGGTCTTTTAAGAAGACATGCATTCTCATCTTGACATGTTGAGACAAACGCAACAGGTTGATCAATGTAGATTTCTTCCTCAAGTAGTCCATTGAGGAATGAAGTCATTTGGAATATTTCGAGATCCAAATGGGCACCAGGGCTAGAAGTAGGCGAATAGAGACAATTCTCATACATGAGAAAATGTCTCTTCATAGGTTATCCCCTCAATTTGGGTAAAATCTTTCGCCACGAGTCGAGATTTGATCTTTTTGATTGATCCATCTGCACTGTGCTTAACCTTGAATACCCACTTGCGTCCAATCGATTTTCGGCAATGTGGTGGATCAAAAAGTTCCCAAACCTCATTTGTTTGTATCGAGTTCATTTCATCCTTCATGACACTTAACCATTTCTCTCTATCGGGTGAGTCCATAGCATTTTGATAAGAGGTGGACTCTTCTATTTCCAAAAGAGCACAGAATAATAAGTTTTCCTCTATCTAAAAGTATGAGAAATTCTTCCGCGCTCACTCATTCGGATAATAGGATTTTCTACTTGTTTGGTTGGAGGTCTGCTCCCACTAGCCCTTTGGCTCGTGGGCTGACAGTGTGAGAAGGACCGCTCCCACTAACCATATGGTTCGTGGGGCTAATTATCACATCTTCATTACCTAGAGTTTGAGAACTGATCTCGTTTCTAGGCATAAAAGTATGAAGACTTACCTCTCTTTCATGTTAGCCCTCATTTTCATTAGGCATGAAGTTGTGGAGGACTTACCCTCTTTCATGGTGGCAAGTTTCTACCTCGAATAGGTGGTATTACACTATTCTAGGTGGTTTGGTGAAACATATTTTCCCACACACAAAGAGATAGTGACGCGTCAAATTGCAACTTATACAAGTAACCATCCTATTCTATTTCTCCGATAGATGGGAACTGATCCTCTAGGAATTCGATATTGTGACTGTCGATTTTAGTCATGCCCCCATTCAGGTATTCACCGAATATTACATATCCTTTTGAAGGTTCGGGATATCGAATAAATACTCTCTTGGTTGCTCTTGGACCAAGTTTTCCATGTTGATGGATTATGTTATGCACATAGCCCGCCGAACCCCATTGTTGTATATGATCGAAGATTGGCTTCCTATCATTCCATAATTCATATGGAGTGGTGGGCACACTCTTGCTTGGTACTCTATTAAGGATGTATGTTGCCGTGAGCAATGCATCTCTCCGAAAGTTAATGGATAGGTTGGCTTATGCCATCATATACCTAACCATATCAAGCAGGGTGCGATTCCTACGTTGCACAACACCATTTTGCTGCGGGGTATAAGGAATGGTAAGTTGCCTTACTATGCCCTTTTCATCACAATACCCTTTGAACATATCAGAAAGGTATTAATGACCGTGGTCGGTCCGATGAATTTTAACGCTTCTGTCCAATTGGTTCTTTACTTCATCTACATAGCATTTGAACACATCAAATATTTCGTGGCGATGAGACAACAAATATAGGTGTCCGAAATGCAAGAAGTCATCTATGAAGGTGATGAAATAATAAATCACATGGCATGCTTTCATGCTCATGAGTCCGCAGATGTCGGAATAGATTAAATCTAATGGACTTGAGACTCGAGAAGCCTTACTAGCCTTGCCAGCTAAGCAAGGTTCACACAGAGGCAACTTAGCATTAGTGAGTTGGTTTAATATACCGCACTTAACTAGTCTGTTTAATCTATCTTGGCCAATGGGACCAACTTTAGCATGTCATTTAATAGATTCAACAGTTGTGTCATTGTTGGAAACTAAGGCAAAAGATGAATTAATAGAATCGTTATAAATATCATCCAAATCAAGAATGCCGAAACCATGTTTGTATGAGCCATGACTAAACACACATCACCGTACTCAATTTTCAATCCACTAGGACGAAAAAAATTAAATGAAAAACCTAATTGTAGCAAAGAAATAGCTGAAACTAAACAACAGCGGACTCTCGGCATATAGATTATGTCGTGTAATAGCAATGTGTTCCCGCTATGAAGTTGGAGCTTGTAGGTAACAATACCGATGACATCCTCTTTACTGTTGTTCCCCTGGTTACGCTTCGTGTTCTGGTACCATAATGATGAAACTCGACAAATCCAGTACGGTCATTCACTACGTGCTGGGACACTCCGGAATCAACAATCCATTTAGTAAAGGAGTTGGCAACTAATGCATGGGAGCAAATGCATAATTTGGCATTAGTTGGATAGTAAGGTATCTTTTTAGGCTCAAAACAGTTTCGAGAGTTGTGATCTTTTTTTTCGCAGTTATAGCACATCACACTCGCGATATTCCTGGGGCCATTAGCGATGGTTTGTTTAGTGATATTCTTTATTTGAACAAATTTCTGAGTCTTCTTTGCTGACTTACCAATTTTTTGTTTTTCTTTTGGTTCTCCCCATGAATCTTTTGCAGGGGGTATAGAAGCTCGTATCTTCAAGCTCGAGATACTTGGTTATGTCAATGAATATCTTGATGTTCACATAATGATTTATCAAAGTTTTGAATGGAGTCCAATGTTTGTTTCCCGTTTCATCAGCAAGTGAACAAATCACATTATTCATCTGTTCGAACTCAGAAATATCGATCCCACAAGCATTGAGATCGTAAAGCATTGTACTCATGATGCGAAGGTATTCAAGTACAAGTCGGCTCGAATCAATCTTATACTGAAGTCTATTTAGGTGCAAGGCACGGAGGCTTGTAGATGATGTTTGGCCATAATTAGGAAATCAAGGATCAAATGGCTGAAACTAGGGGATAAAAACAATGCATATTTTCATAGGGTAGTTAATATAAACAGGAGGAGAAGCACAATACATGATGTGTGGGATGGACCATCTTGGATTGATGAACTAAGTTTGGTGAAGAAGTGCTTTTGGAATCATTTTGCTGACAGGTTTTCAGAAACCATGGAAAGAAGACCTAGAATCTATAATATGACCTTCAGAAGGCTGGATAGCAACAGAGTAGAAGATCTGGTGACACCTTTTAAGAAAAGGAGTTCAATGAAGCTATTAAGGGGTGTGAAAGTAATAGGAGTCCTTGACCGGATGGGTTCAATTTCAAGTTCATAAAGCACTTTCAGTACCTGATGCAATCTAACATCATGCAGTTGATGAGGGAATTTTATAGGACTGGGAGGTTAGCCAGGGGGAGCAACGCAACACATATAACCTTGATTGCTAAAACTGATACACCATTGCTAGTGCAGGATTTCAGGCCTATTACACTAATAGGGACAATGACTAAGGTAATTTCAAAAGTGCTAGCAAATAGGATCAGCAAGGCTATGGACAATCTGATTTTTGTGTATCAGATGGCATTCATCAAAGGAAGGAGGCTTTTGGATAGTGTCATGATCACTAATGAGCTAGTGGATGAAATGAGAAAGTTAAACAGGAAAGTTATCATCCTTAAGGTGGATTTTGAGAAGGCATATGACACTGTGAACTGGACCTACTTGATGGATGTCATGAGCAATATGAGCTTCCCTAAAAACTGAATTTTACCCAACTAGAGGGTTGAGATAAGGGGACCCCTTATCATCCTTCCTATTCCCACTGGTGGTGGAAGGATTATCAGTCATGATCAACCAGGCGGTGGAGCTTAATCTGATTAATGGGCTGGCTGTAGGGAAGGACAAAGTGGTGGTGTCACATTTACAATTTGCGGATGATACCATTCTTTTTGGACAGGCAAACTGTGGAGTACTGTTAGGACATTAAGAGCCATATTATAGAATTTTGAAGCAGTGTCAAGACTAAAGATCAACTTTAACAAGACCAAATTGATTGGCATTAACACCCCTTCCCCAGTGAAGGAGATGGCTGCATTTCTAAGATGTCAGACAGGGAATATTCCATTCAACTACCTAGGACTGCCCATATGATCTAATGCAAATAAAATGGCTACATGGCAACTGGTAGTGTATAAGTTTATCAGGACACTAAAAATATGGGAACATAGGCATCTATCAGCTGCAGGAAAACTCACTTTGATAAATTCTGTGCTATCAGCTCTGGTTTCCCACTATTTCTCCTTCATCAAAGCCCCTGCTCTGGTCATTAAGAAGCTGATATCAATTCAGAGATATTCCTGTTCAATTGAGAAAAGGAGAATCTACTGGAGTTTAGGGTTTAGGATTACAACGCCAGTGGATATGGGGGTTCTTGGGGTGAGGAACCTGATAGACTTCAATGATGTAATGTTGGGAAAATGGGGAGACATAATGATTAATTGAGAGGTGTCTCTAGCTGCAGATGTTTTAAGATCTAAGTATGGGGAAGATGGGATTATACAAGTGGGTGAACTAAGACAAATCAGAACACATAATACACAGACAGTTAGGAATGCAAGGAGAAGACCGAGTAATGCTTATTCAAGCAAATGTTGGAGTAAATTACAGGAGATGATGAATGAATCATGGTTCTCTCAAAACTACAGAGTGATATTGAACAGTGGGGAAGGAATAAGTTTCTGGACACATAGGTGGCATCAGAACACTATGCTGGCCAGCAAGTACCCAAGATTATTTCAAGTTGTGGAGTACAAACAAATCAGTGTTGCAGAATTATGATATTGGGAAGGAGATTGATGGAACTGGAGAAGGTCGTTAAGAGAGTCAGAACTGCCATATCTCAGAGAATCGGAGGAATTTTTACAGGAAAGACAGCCACAGCCTACCAGCACAAACAAGTATTGTTTCGGGAGCAAGTCAACTGGAATTTACAGTGTTAAGGAGGCTTATAACCTAATTTCAGAAGCCATAGTTCCTGTGTTCATCCAACAGCTGGTGGATTTAACTAAACAGGTATGGAATAGATATGCTCCGAAGAAAGTTTGCAACTTTGGGTGGAATCTAATTCACAATGCTATCCCCAACCAAGGCCAATCTTCAAGGGAGGCATATTATACCTGCTGATCATGAGATTAATTGTACAATGTTATCCCCTGAAGAGAATGGGGAAATGGTACAATTAATTGTACAATATTGACACCAGGGTAGGCACAGACGACAATAAATAGCTTCTCATTCCCATCTCTTCAGGCAGGACACAGGCCCGAGTAGGCACTAACTTTGAAATCTGGATATCCATATGACTGGAATTCATGTGGACTCTCTAAAAAAAAAGAAATAAAGTCCATTTCAGTGGACAGGAGGCAAATCCTGCGGAGATGCAACATGCAATTCAAAGGATAACTTGGTATTGGTTGAGGGCTAGACGAGCAGAGTTCTCATACTCGATGTATGACTGGCTTAACCAGGCATTATTATGTATGGGGCCACATGCTAACTGAACAGGGAAGTCAATCTGATCATAAACTTAGGAAATAGGCTACATATACAAAATAAGTTTTTCTATATAGTATCTCAATTTTCCTTCTAAAGCTCCTGTTTTTCTGTCAGGTGCACTTGGAAGGGGAGCTGGTTGGGTAAGCATGGATAGCAGCGGAGCCAGGACTAACTTAAGGGCTATTGGGAGGAACCAGATTCTGGAGGTGGAGGACGTCCATTTCAGCTGCTTCAGTAATTGTCAGATATGAGATGGAGGTAAAAAAAAAAAGAGTAATTCCAGCTTATGAGGTAAAATGCATAATCTCAATCTGGTTCTGAGTCTAGATTGCTAAGCCTATATGACTCTAAACCTCATGGACAGGTCTTGCCAGGGTGTGATCAGTGTATATTATGCGGTGCACCAAGTGATGTGAAATTGTTTATGTATGCAATTGTATTATGTCTTTACCTCATGGTGGTACAGGTAGGAGACTCAGATAAGAGGGATTTATAACCCTACAACACTCAATGCAGAGTTCCAGGAGGGAAACCACACAGGGAAGATCATAAAATACATATGGTGTTGTGTTGTGTTGTGTGTCTGGGGTGGTTCGGTGTGTCTGAATAAAGACAGGGCATAAAGGGACACTTGGTGATAAGGTTCAGAGCTTTGCTGGGTTCATTCTACAGGAGGCAACATGGCCATTATTGGCAGGATCAATGGAGAACACAGTTTTTTGCACTAGGCACGTGAGGCGATAAAACAGACAACAGAAGACTGACCACATCGAGCAAGATCCGAAGGGTATAAATGTAGGAAGGTGGCAAGGGTGGTGGCAACAAATCAAACGGCTAAGATGCTATAAGGTGCACAGGCCGAGCTTTGCTAACTACAGCAGTAAAGACTCCTGTAGCCATACTTGTATGGTGTCCTGCATAGTCTAAGGTCAACAGATCAATACTGTATTTAGCCTGTAAGTCTTTGCTTGCAGATCTAGTTGGAAATCTCACGACTTTAATGTTATAAGGTAAACAGGCAGAAATGGGGTTTTTAGTAGGGTAATTATCCCTGTAGTCATTTATATGGCAACATGCCTAACTGGGAGTCAGTTGATCACTCTTACATAACCACCTTGTTCTCACTCATCCAAATCTATGGCCGGATCATGTAAGTGCATCTTATTTTCCGAGGTCACATGTATCTTGTGTTTCTTGTTTTTCTTTATCTTTTATTCGTTTCATTTTCGTTTCATTTCTTGTATTATTGAATTTTGGCCTAACAAAAAAAAAGAAGTGCGTGCTTTTTATTAGATCGTGATGGGAAAAAGGATATGCTTTGCTTTTATGTGTAAGTAATTGAACTCAGTGGACGATATGCTATATATTTGTGTATGTTTTAGTACCTTAAGTAGTATAATATTCTGGACTACGCTTCATGCCATGAAATTGTGTTTCTACTCACTCTAACTTTTCATCATGAAGCTCAAGTTAGCATTTCTCTCATAAATTGTGATGGTTTCCTGTTTTTATAGAAGTGATGTTCTTTTTTTTTTTTATAATTAGAAGTGATGTTACTGGATCAATTTCATGTATCTTCGAGCGTCATTGCCATGGTAGTCTTGGATTTTTTTGCCTTTAACCTTTCTCCACCCATTTAAATGTAAAGAGTTGTTTCATTCTAGCTAAAAACAGGGAGATGAAGTTGAACTGAACATATTTATGTCATTGATGCAAATTGTTATTCATTTCCTTTATTCTCTGCATTGTCTTTAGATGCCCCCAAGATTACTATGGCATACTTCTCCTGATTGTCTTAGAATGCATCATTGTCCATGATACGATGCTCTACATTTGAATGTCTGTCTTCCCACATAAATTTTATCTTGTACATGAGAAGTTAAGATGGTTGACCTTGATCATTGTGCTTATATGGTATTGAACTTTATCAGGCCCAGCCCCCCACCGGACTCGGGCCCCAAGTGAGTGTTCGGATATGGCTAACTTACAAGTGAATATGGACTACTTGTTATGATTGAACAACACACACACGATCAAAGACAAGTACGAAAATGAAACGAAAATACAAATTTACGTGGTTCACCCGAATTGGCTACTTCCACGGCGGCTAGGTTCTTTATTTCACTGTTTTTCGAATATAGAATACAATGAAAGATAAAAGTATTTGTAGGCAGGAATTCTGATACAATTAAAATTCCTCCAAGGACTAATCAAATGACGTAATTGCCCCTCCAACTAGTGGACACATTCTCCACTAACTGATTTGGGCTCCAACATCAACAAACTCCCACTTGGAGACTAATTACTCAACCAACTCTACTCTTCATGTCAATGTACTCTTCACGATTCCCTAGCCGCATCACCTCCCATATCACTGTACAAGGCCAGTTGAGGCTTTGCATAGCCCCAGTTTTCCAGTATCAACACCTTTAGTCAACATGTCTGCTGGGTTCTTTGCACCATCAATCTTCTTCAAACACATCTCACCCTCTTCCACTAGACTGCGAGTGAAGTGATATCTTCTCCGGATGTGTTTAGTGCGAAAATGGAACACTAGATTCTTCACGAACTGTATGACACAATGACTATCAGTGAACAAATTCTTTTCATGTTGTTTCTTTCCCAACTCCTCCAAATAATCAGTCAACCATATCATCTATTTGTTGGCTTCAGCTATTGCAACATATTTAGCTTCCGTCGATGACATATAAACACACTTTTGAAGCTTGGATATCCAACTGACTGCTGTCTCATCTATAGTGTAGATGTATCCAGATGTACTCTTACTCGTGTCCACATCTCCACTAATATCAGCATCAACAAAACCATTGAGTATCACCTTGCCATTCCCATAGCAAAGTGTAGTACTGGTTGTTTCTTTCAAATATCTCAGTAGCCACTTCACAGCTTCCCAATGTTCTTTTCTTGGATCTAACATATATTTGCTCACAGCTCCAACTGCATGTGCTATATCAGGTCTGGTGCAAACCATGGCATACATAAGGCGTGTAACTGCAGAAGCACATGACACTTTTGCCATTTTCTCATGTTGCTCAATTGACTTGGGTGATTGCTCCTTTGACAACGTGAGATGATTAACCAAGGGCGTATTCCTGGACTTAACTTTATCAACATTGAATCTGGACAATATCTTTTCAATGTACTGCTCTTGGGATAGATCTAGAGTTTCAACCAGACGATCTCTAGAAATTCGCATCCCCAAAATCTACTTTGTTACACCCAAATCCTTCATCTCAAATACTGTCGACAGTTTCCTTTTTAGATTGTCGATCTCATCCATGCTCGGACCTGCAATCAACATATCATCTACATACAAGAGTAAAATCACAGACTTCTTGATATAACAACATGAATCCTTCTCACTTCTGTGAAAACCACTGCTATACATAAAAGAATCAAACTTCTTGTACCACTGTCTTGGAGCCTGCTTCAACCCGTACAAACTCCTCTTGAGCCTGCACACCATGTGTTCCTTTCCAGGAACCTCATATCCTTCTGGTTGCTGCATATATATTTCTTCATCAAGATCCCCATGTAAAAATGCTGTTTTTACATCCATCTGCTCAAGGTGCAAATTCTCTGCTGCAACAATACTCAACAGAATTCTGATTGTAGTTAGTT
>JAOWBN010199342.1:0-14923 GCA_028565015.1 Pinguicula moranensis | reverse complement strand
AGTCGACACTCGGTCGGCGCTGTTAGGAAGGTCACTAAGCGACAACCGAGGCAATCATAAACCGTCGTGGGGGTTTCAATCGCCCATTGCCTGCTGAGTACAATCGCTAGGAGAGTAGAGTGGTTTTGTTGGAAGGTTAGGGTTCAATTTTTTATGCCTTTCGGTTGTGCTCTACTGTTATGCAATTTGCTCATGTGTGAGAAATCATTCCTTTTGCACTTTCAGGTTGCATATGAAAACTGGTTAAAGTTTCAAGCTTTTGTTGTGCGTTGAATTATGACTATCCTGCTCAACATCTTAGCTTGGTTAATGTGTGTTCATTTACAAGATTTGCTTACTTTCCCTCGACGCATCTATAGAAATTTACCTAGTTTAGATAAATTGAGTGGAATTATTTATGTATTCTGATGCTTATTTATGTGTTGAAATGCTTATGTATTTCACCGACCATTATGCTATGACTAGTAGTAAAGCATGAATAATTGCTGAATGGATCAGTTTTTGGCTGCATTGGAACCAACGAGTGTCACCATGGCCAAATTATAAAGTCAATCTTGATGATTTTTCTTTGTTGCTTTGTAAGGCTCGTTCCCTTGGGTATCATGGTAGAGAATGTATTTATCTTATCTCAATAACCACCTAAAATTCTCATCCTGGCATCTATGTAAACTCTCATTTGGCCCACCCACAGTAATTTTATTGAATCCTTGTTTTCATGATCAATGGTGCCAGAATTAAGGCACCTCTAGAATAGTGATCGCCGTTTTATTTTACTTACCCAAGGTTAGCTTGTGAAAATATGGTGATTGGTTAGGTCGCCTATAATATTACTCTATTCAGTTAAATGGCATGTGCTTTTGAAATTGTTAAGCAGGTCCTTATGCTGTTATGATCCTTAGGTTTGAGAAAGAAGCCAAGGTATGCAGTATTTTATAACTAAAAAAAGGTTTAGTCTTTGATTTTCATTTTGGTTATAGATGAGGTCGTGTTCTCGTTGTACCTTGTGTATTCCAACTTTGAAATGAACCAATACAGAAGATTTGTTTTTAAGCTTCTGCATTTATATCTTCATCATCCTTTCCTGCCCTGAGCTACACATCACTACAGAGTTGAATTATTTTATACTGCGATAGAATGTCAAGTGAATGAGATCAACTATAGATTCCCTGATGAAACAGTTAAACTTGTTCAGCTCAGTACTGCTTTGGTTCTAAGAGAGAAGTTTAAATCATTTGACATTGGTCATATTTGTAGTCTTGTTAAAGAGTTTGATCTAAATGATTTTGGTCAACAAGAATTATACTATTTGAGAACTCAACTGCAACATTACAAGTTTGATGCACTTTAAATAGCTGCAAAAAAAATGGCCCCTTAAATTTTAGGGTATTTTAGCCCATCCTAATTTTTAGGCCTAGTTCCGCCCTTGGCCATCACTCACTCCAAGTCTCCCGATTCCAACCCCGCGCCATAACCGTCTCCGTCGCCCGTTGCTGTTGCCGGTCGCCGTTATTTTGGGTGAGTTGGGTTTGCTTTATGGGGGTGATTTATTTTGTGTTCTTTTTTGTTACTGTTTTTCTTTTTGGTTGTTTTCTATTTGTTTGCTTTTGTTGGGTGAGCTGTTCAAGAATGAGATAAGAAGCATGACGCCGCCGGCGTTAAAGCCTGATTTTGTGGAGTTCCTAAATAAAAATTAGCTCTCTGTGGAGTCCTTGAACAAAATTAGATTTTGTGGAGTTCTTAAACCGCTGATTTTGTGGAGTTTTGAATTTTTGTAGAGATTAGAAGCATGATGCAGAAACCAGGAATGATTCTCTTAGACAAGAATCAGGAATGATTCTCTTAGAAAAGAATCAGGAATGATTCTCTTAGAAAAGAATCAGGAATGATTCTAGACAAAAATCAGGAATGCTTCAAGTTTCAGTCATGCCCAAGAATATCAATTTAATCTGATTCTCTTAGGTTTCGATCATAGACAAAATGCATAAAAAATTCAGAACCCCTCAAAAGTTCAGACCTCCACAGAACTAGAGGTTTCTGCATCATGCTTCTAACTCTCTGCATTGACTGATAAGTGAACCCTTAAATGACTTGGTGGCTGGAGTGTAAATCAGCGATTTCATTTGTGGATGATACTTCATGGCCAATACTTTTATTGGTTGCTACCAACTTACTTTGCATGGTAGCTGAAAGTTTCACCTCAAAATAAATTGATCTGGAATAATGTGTTCTATTTCATGACAAAAATTATGACAAATCTTGTGTGCCACATTCATTATGCATCAAATTACGTTTTGTTTTTCGATGGAAGAATGAAATAATATTGTTACTTTAACAGATAACATACATGTTTTCTTGCCATGTTTTCTTAATTATTTACAGTTGACTAAGACTGAAATAGCAGGCCTTGGCCTTCGAGTGGAAGTGGACCCTTTGACTGGACGTCCATAGCTTATCAATGCTTCATGAAATACTCTGAAGCAAGTTGTCTTCTCTATATATTTAGCTGCAAGTAAGTTATGCCCTTCACTCAGCTCTCTGAAAATCTCTCTACGCACACCTCTATCATCGCGGATTTCTTAAACTATGGTGAGCCCCAAGATGCTCCATGTCCACAGGACCTACTAGGCCTTATTTTTATCCAACATATGAGTTCTTTGTTAGACTGTTTCACGACTGGTTCTTCTAGGCTAGATGATGATCTTTCAATCACTGAAAAGAAACATAGTAGTAACTTTGGTTGGTTACAGTAAACCATGGAGATAGACTTGGCCGACAATACAATTCCTTAAGAGCCAAAAAGCATCATCACATCATATCTATGTTATATGAATCCTACTTTACCACCAAACTTGGATTCAACTTTCTAGATACAACATGTCATGTCATTCGGGATAGGTTTACTTGTTCACCACTCAAATAATAAAAAAATAAAAGTTACCTAATTCGTTTATACTATCTAATTTATTTATACTACCTAATTTGTTTAGATAAATATTTTTCAGGATAGATTCAAACGAGCAGAGCATATTTATTAAACAAAAATGAAAAAACCTATGAACAGATTTATAAAAGAGAATCGAGACAATGATAGCTAAATAGAAATCTAATTTAAAAGAAACCCTAAATCAAAATTATCGACATTATTACTGAAAGATGCCAGAAAAAAGCTTAAAATAAAAATACTCAATTCAAAAAAAAATCCTAAATTAAATAATTAAAACAAAATTGAAGTAAAATAAAATAAAAAATAAAATTTGGGGGTTGGGGCTGCCCCCACCCCACGGGTACCCACGGACGCAGGGAGGGCCAGTGCCCCCTTTGGGTTTAGCAGTAGTCATTACTTACATTCAACCAAATTTGGGGTAGCCGTCTACCCATATATATGGCGGCCACCATCCACCCCAACCATTGCCCTGTCAGACTCTCCAATCCGTGTTTCTGATTGGAAAATGCAGATTACGGTGAGATCACATTTGAAAAAAAAATTAGATCATTCAATTTTTTTTTCTTACTTGCAACAATTTTCTTCCAGTGAATCCAACGTACGTCAAAGCCTTACTTTGTCCGGTCATGCTCAATGATGTACCCACAAATGCACCTATTCCTCCCTAAGAAGCATGACACACTCAATAGATTTTAGGTAAAAGAAATTATATTGATATTGCGATAGTACATGGGTTTATATAAACTAATACAAGGGTAAAATTGAAAACAACAAAAAATTTAAAATAATCTAGTACATGAGCTCAAACCCATATTTCAATGTTCCTTCAAGTTGGGCGAAGATATCAACGAGCCCGAGCTTGCGAGAGTCCTGGGCCAATGAACTTAGTGAACATATCGAGTGTCTGATCTCGCGAGGTGACAAACTTTAGGAAGATGATTTTTGATTGAACTTTCTCACGAATGAAGTAAATATCAATCTCAATGTGTTTCATTCTCTCATGAAGAACAGAGTCAGAGGATAACATAATAACAAGCTTATTATCAAAGAACAATGTGGAAGTGTCTGTGATTGGGAATCCGAACTCTTGAAGAAGGGAATGAAACCATAGAATTTCTCATGTCCTTTGTGCCATAGCTCGGTACTCAGCTTCAACTGAAGAGCGGGAGACAACTGCATGTTTCTTACTCTTGCATGAGATAAGGTGATTCCCACAAAAGGTGCACAAACCTGAAGTAGAACGACGATCACTTCTCGATCCTGTATAATAGTTCGGACTGAGCTCCTGATTCAAAGAAGAGGCCGAGACCAAGACATGTCTTCATATATCGGGGAATATGATAAGCTATATCCAGATGTGTTGTCTTCAATGAGTACATGACCCGACTAACAAAACTAACTGCAAATGCGATATCCAGTTTTGTGTTTGTCAGATAGATAAGACGATCCACAAGTCGCTGATACATAGATGAATCTGGCAATAATTCTCCCATATCTGGAGACAACTTATGGTATATATCCATAGTAGAGGAGGCAGGCCTACACTCAACATTCCAATGTCATGAAGTAGGTCAAGCATGTACTTTCGCTACTACAAAAAAATACCTCGGCGAGACCTAGCCACCTCAATGCCAAGAAAGTATTTGAGGGAGCCCAAGTCTTTGACATTGAAATTCGTTCCAAGATGACATTTTACTTGATAAATACTCCGTGCATTGTCTCTAGTAAAACATGTATGATCAGAATGACATCAAGTGAAGCCCAAAGTGAGTATCATATCGCTAAAGCGATCAAACCATGCATAAGGAGATTGCTTCAACCCATAGAGAGATTTCTGAAGATGACATACTTTCCTTGAACACTACCCCTCAGCTCAAAATCTGTGTAGTGGATCCATGTAGATAGTCTCAGAGAGGTCCCCATTTAGAAATGCGTTATTGACATCCAACTGATACAAAGGCCAAGAATAAGATGCATCAAGCGAGATAATAAGCCTGATAGTAGTGAGCTTAACCACAGGGGAAAAAGTAGCCCCAAAATCCTTACCGAGGACCTAAGTGAATCCTTTAACCACAAGGCGGGTTTTATACATGTTAATAGTATCATCTGCAAAATATTTAACATTGAACACCCATTTGAAGCCAACAGTCCGTTCACCAAGGGAAGAGCCACAAGGTCCCACATCTGATTGTACTGAAAAACATCCATTTTAGCTTTCATAACCCCATTGAGGATTATAGAGTGCTTCATGGACAGATTAGGGTATAAAAATCGAGTCAGCTGTACTAATGAAAGAGTGGTGGGATTTTGACAAATCTTGGTAAGAGATATACTTAGAAATAGGGAAGTCAGTATAACATGTAAAAGTCAAGCGATCGGGAGGTGCTTGTCAAAGGTAGGATATCTTGGGGCAAAAATATTAGGTGATGGAGGAGAATGTGACACAGTACATGAATTTGATGAAACTTTGACGAGGTTGCAATGGATATGGCCGTCGAGAATATGTTTGAAGGGATGCGGATATGGAGGGGGTGGATCCATGGAAGCAGATGTAGGAGTCGGATATGCAAGAACTGTTGGAAGATCAAAATTGGGATAGGGAAAGGAAGTATGGGCAATTCTTCTGCTGTGTACTGAACTAGGGCTTCCGGAGAGGAATGAAAACCTGAGAAATAAGGAATGGTTTTCAAGAATGTAACATTCAAAGAGCGATAGAAGTTACGGGTGATAGGATCATAACATCGATAACAATTCGGACATTGACAAATACTCCATAAAGACACATCGAACAACCTTATCATCAAGTTTAGTATGGGGAGGATTTTATTTTTAACAAAGCAAGTAAACCCAAACATCCGAGGCACAAGAGAGAAAAGCACGCAACCTGACTTAAGAATATGTAGAGGGCCTTACCATGTAAAACCCAACTAGGATTCCTATTAATAAAATAATAGTTGAAATTTGAGAAAATGAATTCTTACTATTACATAATTATGTCCCTATACTAATATCTAAATACCAACACTCACTCCTACAGCAATTCCAAAGCATATTTCCTTTAGGACAAAACCATTCCCTATGGCCCATGGGCCACCTCGATGCCAAGAAAGTGCTTCTTTTGCCCAAAGTTTTTCACTTCAAATTCTTTGCTCAATCTCATCTTTAGCTCAACAATCTCTCTCTCATCGTCACCAGTAATGATCATGTTGTCCACGTACACTACAAGCATCGTCGTATGACGGTCATCTTGCCTGAAGAACACAGTATAACATTGGTTTGCTGATAACCCATGTCAACCATAGCTTTCCTAAATTTGTCAAACCAAGCTCGAGGAAATTGTTTCAATCCATTCAATGATTTTTCGAGCCTGCAAACTTGGCTAGCGATCTGACTAATGCCAAATCCTGGGAGAATCTCCATATATACCTCTTCCAATAAGTCACCATGAAGAAACGCATTAATTACATCAAGTTGGTGTACTCCATCCTTTGTTTGCTGCTATCGAGACCAGAGTCATGACTATGCTCATCTTCACCACAAGTGCAAAGGTCTCATCATAGTCAATCCCATAGACCTGAATGTATCCCTTGGTTATAAGGCGTGCCTGTAGCGTTCAACTCTGCCCTCCTGATTATATTTCACAGTGAACACCCAATTACATCCAACTTCTTCTTTCCGGGTGGCAACTACATAAGCTACCAAGTTTTGTTCTTTGCCAAGGCCTCAAGCCCCTCTATTATAGCAGCTTTCCATCTTTAATCTGCCTTAGCCACCTGTCAATACTTAGAAATCAAGACATTATCCAAAGATGCAAAAAAAATCTCCATAGTCAGGAAGTATATGCTAGTAGGAAATATTATAAGCAATATCATGAGGATGAGCAGTATCTAGGGAAAACCCATATCTGTTAGGTGAAACCCCTGCATTGCTGCGAGTGGTCCTCCTAAATGACTAGGGAACAAGAAGAATAATATCGGGGGTAGCAGATGAATGAGTGACATCACCTGAAGGGACTGATGAAGATGAAGGTGCCCTTCGAGTAGAGGCAAACAAAGATGTTGGGCATGAGACAGGCATATGCAAGTCTAGCAGATCTTTAATCCCCTCTCTCCTATGCCACAAAGCATGGGGATGATACCTCGTGTACACTAATGGTGGTTCCCCTAACCACTCTCATGACTTGAATTCTCCCCAGTATCTTGCTTTACTATCGGATCAGCAATAGGGTAGGAGCAAGAAACATCTCCAACTCGTAAAATCAATGGCTCTCCCTATCATTATTACTCTCACCCCTATCACTATTACTCTCTCCTTCTCTCCATATACCTCTTGGATCTGGCGAGTCATCAAGTAATGAGGACACTGCATGTGAGAAGTACGGCGCATGTTCCCGGAATGTGACATGCATGCTTACAAATAGTTTCCTCTCAACTTGATACCAACACACCTATCCATTTTGAGTAGCAGAGTACCCCCCACAAAGACACACTTCATATCCCTTGGATCTAACTTTCCTACCCCTGGTCTGTTGTCCTGTACAAGGCACACACAACCGAAGATTCTCAAAGGAAGAATGTCTCCCTTTGAGAATCTTTCCAAAATTGAAACGGCAACCTCCATTCCAACACACGTTAGGGTGTCCTATTGATCATAAAGGTGGGGATATTCCTAGCAATCATTATACTCCGAGCAACTTCAAAAAGATGACAATTTTGTCTATTGTATTACACCTTTAAGTAGTCATCACATTTACTCATGGACCCTAAGCCAATAATTGTTTTATTCAATTTGTTGATGACATTTTGTTGGTTCTTATAGGTTTGGTAAGGCAAGATGAGTATGAGAAAGCCGAACAAAAAATAAGCACAATGCCCCACCTAAGTGCTTGATTCTAGATAAGTTATCTGAACAAATGGCCTTTTCGGAAAGACTAACCCAGAGGAACAACCAAGATTGTTTCCGTAATCTCAGGATGTACAAGAGAGCCTTTACCTAGCTTGAGAGTGGAAGGTTCCTGAAGGATGATAAGTACGTTTGAGAAGACCATGATTTCACTTTGCACTAGCCCATCACAGAAGAATAGGACACTTCAAATGAATTTTCAGAGGAGTGGACAAACATTAAGTGCAACTTTTCATAATGTGCTAAGCACCATGATCAAACTTAAGTACAGATTCCTAGTCATCCCCAAGTTCATAGATACCGAGTACAGTAACAGATGATGGAGATGTTTTTAGGTAACCACAATCCCTTGTTCAATGTTCCCATGCTTTTAAATACTTGATTGCTAACATTTCTTGATAATCATCTGTAAGGAATGCTTGGGGGCTATGGATGAGACATACATACTTGTGCTTGCAGTTGCGAAAGACCAACCTTGTTACAGGACTAGGAAACGTACATTGGCCTCCAACGTGTTTGGAGTTTGTGATACTAGGGTAAAATTTGTGTACATGCTCGCTGGTTAGGAAGGTACAACGATAAATGCATGGGTTCTGAGGGATGCTTTGTGTAAGAGCACAAGCCTTAAGGGCCCCAAGGTATGTCTACCGTATGATTTTATACTGTCTTTTACTTTGATTATGAGTTGTGGGGTATTAAACTAATTTTGTCATCCATGTTAGGATGTTAGTACTTATGCAACTGCGGGTACATGAACTGTGAAAGTTTTCTCAGCCCATATAGGCCCCAAGACATCACTTGAAGGAATGGGATCCTGGACCTAGGAGATCATAGAACCCGCAAGAAATCTTCAATATGAGGCACTCTTCAGTGAGAAATGTCATAGAGAGGGCATTTGAAATTCTAAAGAGCCATTTTGGAGTGTCTTGGAGTCCGACCTATTACCTCATTAGGAAATAGATAAGAATAATGCTGGCGTGCGCTCTACTCCATACCTCCATTATGGACACCACACCGAATGACTTACTGCTGGTCAGTAGGGTGAGATTGATGAGTATGAGCAATACATATAGTCAGGTCAATCGTCCCAGATGTGGACTCAGAAGCATAATGACCTGGTAGCTGAACTTTTGACAGCTTACAATGTTGTTCAGTAGAGACAATCTCTGGCTAAGTGCTGATACATGATTGTTCATGTGGTTGCTGGACTTGTTTAGGATAGTAACCGTTTAAGCTGGTTAATGCGTGAAAATATTAATGTGTTGATTAAGTAATCCTTGATGTGTCCTGCGACACTATTATGTATGACCCATGTTTTCATGATATATTTATCATCTCACGGTTCTATGATGCTTTGTTTCTATTTTTTTTCTCCTTTTACTTGTTTGACGTGGGATAGAGAACACGGACAATGATAACCTTGACGGATTTAACTTTCATCAAAAAACCTAGGCAAGCCCAGTAGTGCACCCCTAGGCCTAGGATAAATCCAAAGGCCAAGAAACTCTTTGCGGTACCTAAGACAATCTCCGCAAAAAAATTCAAGTAGGCATTCACCCGAGAAGAAACTCTACTTCAGCCTAGATGAGGAGAGAGCCGTGATAGTGGCCTGCAAGAAACTTGCTTTATAGGGTTACGAGGCTGGAACTGGATGGAAGGGGGATTCCTCAAGAGGTGTGCCAGTAGGATACAGGAGCTTGTCAAGGGTGCAGGCTTTAGGCAAAGAACACTGAGAACAAGATTCACGTCTGGAAAAATCAATGGAGTCTACTGAGTGAGTTTGTCAAAGTGGGATAACAATGGATCCAGATATGCAGACACAGGTGGTGGGCAGTCCGGACCATTGGAATGAGTTGCTAAAGGTAATTTTATTTTGTGAAAACTTAATATCCTTAATACCATTTGCACTTAGCATGGGAGAAATGCATATGTTGCTCATATGAATTACTCTAGGTTTCATAGAGTAAAATAGGTCAAATTGTATGGCCGTTAATAATTAATGTGTCTTCTTGGTAAGAAAGGCCTGTTGTTTTAAGGATATTAAGTTTTCACAAAATAAAAGAGACATGTATCATAAGTTCGTCTAACACAAAATGTACTTCATTTGCTAACATAGAATGCACTTCAGTCTGCATATGACACAATGCTAATCCATATAACACAATGTTGATCCATATTTAGGTGGATATTGAGAATAGATTACTTTATTCTCTACTGTATTTTTGCTAGTTGTGAACCAGATAAACCATTAAAAACAATTGAAGAAAGAACACCAATCTTCCAACAAGCAGAAAATATAACCATTGAATTGTTTGAGCCACACTCAAACACATAAGTGCAGGTCTAGTCACAAAACAAAGTTCATATTACACAGTCACAAAAAAAGGGAATCCAACCACTAGAACGTTCATTCAGGCTATACATTCACAAAAAGTGTCATCCAAACACTAGCTTCGACAAGATGCATGATAGGCCCTTCCCAAACATTATGCACAACATGGCCTTTTGACAACAACAAGTCTCGCACCTTAATCCGGCAAACAATGCCAACCTGGTCCCAGCTCTTATGGCTCAATCTGTCCAAAAAGCATGCAAATGATTTAAATTGCAAAGATTTAACTTTTGCCCAAACAAGTACAGTAAATTTTTAAGAAATAACATCCTGGATTTACTCCATCTTCCTCATTGGATTTAGTTCAACTTCCAAACGTTGGGGGGTCGTTTAAGTGCTCAACACCATCGCATGGGTGGAACTCCACAAACTCCGAATCTTCAATGCCAGCTCTATTCTTCTAGTATCCAGAGAAAACCCTTTCTGCAGCAACATCATGGAAAAAATTTACCGAACTGCAAAGAGTCTATCAAAAAATGCCCTTCTATTTTCCATTTTTCAAACTAAAAGCTTTCTATTCGATGGTATCGGTTTCGGTGGACTGGCTAGGGGGAGGTGTCTTCTATCTCAATTGGATTATTGACATAGTCACCTCGGTTAAAGGGGTTGTCTATCTCTATCGAATTTTCCAACCAATCGCCTGGTCGGGTATCGATTTTCCTATTGCATGTCCCGAGGAAGGAGAATGTTGGCTCATTAGTCGAAACTCACAAAACCATGGGTTTTCGATAGGGCCTTTTTCATACGGCATATAGGCGGAGGCTGAAGGGCATCTGGATCATGACCCAGCGGCGGGAGGAACTAGTCGGGCCATGATGTCAAGAAAATTTCGAGCAAAGTTTTTTTTCTTGAAAAGCCAAATCTCATTAAGTATAAATAAAGTATGTACAAGGAAGGAAGAAAAAAGAAAATACAAAAGTACAAAAGTACACTATGTCCACGAGAAGGAATCAACTAAATAGTATCTTTGAGATTGATCTGAATATCATGCATTTTCTTCATACCCTCCCTCTGGTATAGCTAAATGGTGATCTGGTACATGGCTCACCTAGCATCATAGTAGATCACAAAGCATCTTAGCAATCAGATCATCGCCATCAGTCGCTCTTCACCAAATCAAAATGTCATGACACTTAACTTATCAATTCCCATTATAGGGATATTGGTACACAGCTGAGTTAAGTTTGATGAGATATCCTTGTAGTGAGTGAAAGAGTGGTACTCCGAGTAGACATGCATATCAGATCAAAACCAAAGAAATAAACTGGAAGAACTTATCTAAGCAGTGGCATAGTTTCTTTCGAAGCACGGATCTCATGAGTGTTAGTGGTCCCTGGATATTCTCGAGCCACAATATGATGGAGGCTCCCCTGAGTTCAGTTGATATCCTATATGCCATTATGGATAAAGCTTAGTGGTTGCAATAGCCAATCAGACAATGTGTAGGCAAAGGTGTTCTTCCTCTTGTTATTGCCTCCTTGTTTTATTGGAAGTTGGTACACAGCTCACCCAGCAGCCTCACCAACAAGGTAGTCATGTGTTCTTCATTCAGGGTTGATTTCTCATTCCCATTTTCAGATCTCGTGCCACTGATTTTCTTTCTTGCTTATTGCAGCAGTTCATCATCTCCTTAATGGTTGCATATCAGCAGGTTGCCCATGCTTTCTAGACTCAGCTGAAATTCATATAGGTATTCCGATGGAGCAGCCGATCATTCATAGAGTAGGGGAAAGATCTTTCCTTCCTTACTGCCTTGATCCAAGTCCGTGTATTTCTTTTGATTGAATGAGCAATGCTCTGTACTTTTTGTTCTGCAACTGTGAAGTGGAAAACATTTCTAGTTCTCCAGATTACGCACAGCCAAATGGATGACCATGCCTCAGCATTTGCTTCATCGTTTCTATATTGTTTGAAAACCATGAGGGATGGTGCATCTTAGCTAGTGATAGTTGTCCCCTCTTAGATTAGCCAGGTCTTTATGTATGTCCATAGCTGCTTTGTAAATCTGTAGGATTTAAATACATGTTCAACTATTTTAGGATCATCCTTGCATAATATGCACCTAATTTCCTGTCCAACTGAGATAACATGTCTATCCTGCAAATTTGCCTTTGTAGGTAGACCATTTTGCGTTAATTTCAATGCTAATATACTAATTTTTGTGGGTGCAAACCTTTTCTAGATAGCCTTGAGATCAACAGTCTCTTCCTCTATGTAGAATTGTTGCTCTGAATTCAACAGATGGGTGTACACAGCTTTGACAGTGTAATTTTCTGTATTGCGCCCCACAAATCTGTAAGTATCTTGTCTATGATGATGACCTGTATGTCCTGCAAAGAAGAATTAAATTGATTAGATTCATTACATCTTAACTGCCTTCTCCAGTTCCATTGTCATCTCTATGTATTATTGTCCCAAACTCCTGATTCATAGATACACACATCTTTGTGCAAGACATTCCTGAATAGATTTGGGTATGCATCTGCCAGTGCTCTGTCTTGGATCCATCTATCTGTCCAGAATTTAATTCCTTCTCCATTTCCTAGCTTGATTATTACCTGCTGCTGGAATCAGATTGATCCTACTGTTTCTTGTAAGTCATTACACCAGTTTGATGCATAAGACAATCAACGCCTTCTACCTCTTTGATGTTTGGTCTGTATCATTGTCTTACTTAGTTATCTTAAGGTACTAACCATGATTTGGCCATTCTTACCATATTTGGATCTAATAATTTTAGCAGCCAGGCTGTTGTCTCCTAAAATAAATTTTGCTCCCCATTTACCAATCATTACCTTGTTAAAAGCAGATAAATTTCTTGTCCTAGCCCCCCTGTCTTTAGGTGTGGCTATTTTTTTAGGCAATGCAACACATTTTCTTCTTTTCTACAGAACTTCCACAGAAAAAAGATCTTTGGCATCTGGTAAGGTTTTTGATGACTGATTGTGGTGCTGTATAGAAGCCAAAATAGTGTGAAGGAAGAGAGTGCAATAATGAGTTTATGAGTACCATTTTTCCTCCTACTGAAATGTGCTTGTGATCCCATGTTGCCAATCTCCTACTAAAGGTCTCTGCGATGGGCTTCTATGTCTTAGATTTGTGTGAGCTGGCTCTTATAGGTATGCGAAGGTATGTGAAAGGTGTAAGAACCATTCTGCACCCTAGATGAGTTGCCATTTCTTCCATGGTTTTCTGTTGAACATTGATACCAATTAACTGCTTTTTCTAAAAATTGATCCGTAGCCCTGATAATATCTCAAAGTTTTGCATTATGGCCTTAAACACTCTGATGGATTCCCAATCTGCCTGTCCAAAGAACAATGTCTTCCGCAAACTGTAAATGAGAGTTGGGATATGATCCTTACCAACTTTTATAGAATTGAATAGTTTGAGATCTATTGCTTTGGTCACCGTGTTAGAGAGGCCTTCGGCTACCAGGATGAAGAGGAGGGGTAACAAAGGATCCCCTGGCGTAGCCTTCTTGTGGGAAAGAATTCCATAGTATGACTCCCATTGATGAGTATAGATGTTGAGGCTGATTGGGGAAGAAGTTGGAGCAAAGTTGAGAGTGATGCTTTGAGAGAAAAAGAGAAATTTGTAGCTAGGGTGCAGACAATAAGCAAGAGCTTATATAGTGGATAGTA
This sequence comes from Pinguicula moranensis, assembly GCA_028565015.1. NCBI lineage: Eukaryota > Viridiplantae > Streptophyta > Magnoliopsida > Lamiales > Lentibulariaceae > Pinguicula > Pinguicula moranensis. The sequence continues at coordinate 1,041 of JAOWBN010199342.1, read as the reverse complement.
GGGGCATGTGTCATTTACTATCATATTTAATGGTGTCGCGTATATATAGCCGGATTAGCATATGCTACCAAATAGGATGATACTGCTATCCCATTTTCACAGTAATCCAAATACCATGAAAAGGTGTGTACCAAACAAATTAAGAATTACTTAATCTAACAGGAATGATGTAAGTTTCCTTATAGCGAGATTAAAACTAGCCTGCTACAAACTAGCCCTTAAGGTATAATATTGAAATTAGTTTCCGACAGCATAGCATAATTAAGGATTTACAGGTTAGCAAAGTAGAAATTGGGATTGTAATGTTGATCTTTTTTATTAACGCGGGTTAACAAAGTAGAAGATTTTTCTGTCACATGCTATCAAAAATGCTCTCCAATATCAGAGTCGCCTCACATGACAAGTAAGTTGAAGATTTTAAAAAGATAATTTATATGCTGTTATTATTGTTTTCACATACATTAATTTAATTGGTTTTATACGTGTTTGTTCAACATTCACTCCGATCAACAAGTGTATGTTTGAAGATAATTTTGAACTGAATGGAAGATATAAAAGTTGTATATGTTCAATGGAGTTCCTGGAACGGGAATCCTATTTTGTTTATAAAAATTCCTGGAAAGTTTGGTGTTATGTGTTTATTTTTTTTGGGTAAGCAATTTCAGACAATAATTTACTTTAGTAATTAATTGTATTTCAAGATTGTTTTTTCATATATTCAACATTCACTCGATCAACAATAATTCTTATGCAAAGAAAGTTGATGTTTTCATTTACATTAATCTAATTGGTTTTATATGTGCTACGATTATTTTATAGTAGAATGCTTTTTCTAAAATTCATGTGAGTGTATAAAGAGACTCATACATGCGGCAGAGTATTTTATATTAAAAATGCTAAGTTTGGGTTTTTGTCCAGAAAATATGAAGATAAGTTCAGGAAGGATTTTAAGAATTTAGGGTTTTGGCATGCCAAGAGGTGCAGGGTTCGAGACCCGTTGGGCTCCAACTCTGCAAGGTTATCCTGGGATTAGTCGGGTAT
>JAOWBN010199331.1:0-14923 GCA_028565015.1 Pinguicula moranensis | reverse complement strand
AGGCAAGGTGGCTGTTCGGGAGGACGTTGAGGATCTGCCAACTAAATACACACCGACGGCTCATATCAAGAAGTTGCATGCAGATTCCAATTCTTTCCATGTTGCAAACTTGCCACCGGTGTGTACGGAGTGGGAGCTGCGTCGAGTCTTCTCATCGTTCAGTGTTGTCCGTGATGCATTCATTCCTCGTAACCAACTGGAGCACCGGCGTGGTTTTAGTTTTGTATGCTTAGTTTCGGTGGGTGATTGTTTGGCGTTCGAGCAGCGACTTTCGAGATGTTTGATAGGAGCATATAAGTTGGTATTTCATCGTGCAAGGGGCCAAGAGCTGCGGGGTTTATCTGCTGGTGTGGGAGATGCAGTTAAGGCCGGAATTATGCCAACTACACCAAGCTCTTCAATGCTACCTTCGGTGATGGTGCAAAAGCAGTGTGTATTGAATTTTGAGGAGGATATATCGGCGTCCAAATGGCTCGATTATTGTGTTATTGGACGCCCCTTGGTTACACCTTCTGAGGTTGCAAAGAACTTGCAAAAACATGAGTTGGTTGATGGCAAGGTAATTGTAGTGGAAGGTGGAGAAGTGCTTGTCTCCTATCCTACGGATATGTTGCAAATTCGTCTTCAAGAGGAACCTAATTCGGCCGAACACATTGGTTTATCGTGTGTTTGACCGTGGCGTCTTGGAGGTTCCAATGGGACACGAAATGTGTGCTTACAGGTCAAGGGTATGCCGTTATATTGTTGGTACCGGAGTTCTTCAAGAGTTTGGCTAAGTCGTTCGGGGAGTTCGTACGTTTGGATCATTATACGGCTGACCGTATTATGATGCATCATGCTTGTTCGAGTCTCAAATTCAAGTATTATAGTGTAAGAGTGGAGATGAAGGATGAATGATTCTCGGTTTGTGTTGTGGAGGAATGTGGGGTGAGTCATAGGTGGGAAGTTTCTAGGCCGAACGTTGGTGGTAGTATGGGGTGGGTGAGTGTTGAGTTGGATGGTGGTTCGGTGAAGGCTGGGGTGTCAGGGGAAAGACAGTGGAGGCTGGAGGTGTAGTGCCAACCAATGTTCGTGTGGCTGAAGAGCAGCAAACACTCGGTGAAAAATTGTTGTTTGATGTTGTGGTGGCTGAACGACGGATGACATCTAGCTATATGCTACTGGACAGTGAGCCTTTGTTGGGTGAGCGATCACTCAATGGTGTGCGGCCGTCGTGCGAGAATATCATGCAAACGCCTGACCGCTCATCCGTGTTGCTAGGTCCTGAACAATTGCCGAGTGTGATCTACTCAAAGGAATTGTCATGGTGAATCCAGAATTGGAAAAGCGGCAGGCAACTTTGGTTATTGATGATGAGGGTGTAGGGGTTTCTAGGAAAAAGAAAACGAAGAAATCTACCAAAGCATGCCGAGGTCGTCCGTATGATGCTCCAACCAAGCAGATTCCTATGGTTCCCGTGCCAACTCCATCTAATGGAGTACTAAGGGATGAACTTCTTTTTGGACCTTCATCCTCCATGGAAGATATTGCTGATTTTGTAGGTGGTTGACCTATTGGTTCTACTCGCTGATTAGCTAAAGTAGTGGATGAGGCTGTGAGGACCTTGGAGATTGGGAGGAAGATTGGATTGAGCACCGATCTACCTGATGATACTATAATTTCTAGATTTGTTGACATGGAGAGTAGAGATATGGCGATGGATGCACCTGGGGTGGTACGGACCGTGTTTATTACTGTTGATAAATGAAGTTTATGTCCATCAACGTTCGAGGGCTCGAAGCCCCGAGTCGGGTATGTGCAATATAGAATCTCATATATTCAAATTTGGTTGATTTATTGTGTTTACAAGAGACCAAGACAAATTGTGCAAATCGGTTGATCATGAGCAAACTTTGGGGTGGAGCCGGATTTTAGTGGGCAAAGAGTCCACCTGCAGGACATGCAGGTGGTCTTTTATCTATATGGAATGGGGATATATTCGTAGCATCAATTGTTCATTCATTCTCTAATATTCTTGCAGTTGAAGGAGTTTGGAAAGCGACTCAAACTAAGTTATTGGTGATCAATGTCTATTTCCCATATGTTCCTTCAGATAAACGTGCATTGCGGTTACATCTTTCAAGCATGATACAGGAAGCAGATCCTTGTGCTATTTGTATGGTTGGTGATTTTAACTCTATACGATCTACCTCTGAAAGACTGAATTATCACGGTCTTCCTTCGGTGGACATGGTAGAATTTAATGATTTCATTCTCGATAATGCTTTGATTGACCTACCTCTGTAGAGATTTATGTACACTTGGCTAAATGGGAGAGGGACAAGTGCGAGTCGGCTTGACCGATTCCTACTCTTTCATAGCTGTATTTCACTATGGCCAGATTTGAAGGAGATTTCTTTTGACAGATGCATTTCAGATCACCGACCAATTCTTTTGACGACGAATACAGTCAATTGGGGGGCAAAGATGTTCAGAACTTTGGATGCTTGGGATTCTCACCCAAGTATTCGATCTTTGGTAGAGGATACTTGGAAGAATCTGATGTTCGAAGGAAGTAAGTCTTATATTTTGCATTGTCGTTTAAAAGCTTTGAGACAGACTCTAAATGTTTGGAATCATGATGTATTTGGTATGACCGATCGATTCCTTGAAGGAATCTCCAAAAAATTACGTCATTTTGATCAAATTTGGGGAGATGGGTGAAATATCTACTGATGAAATAAATGATAGGAAATCGGCTTTGGTTGATTTATAGAAAGCATAGAACCGTAAGGCTGCAATTATTTTTCAGAAATCATGATCCGCTTGGATTTGGGAAAGGGATGGTAATACTCGTTACTTTTATGCTCGGGTACGTAATCATTACTTCCGAAATGAGATTCATGGATAATTGTTTGAGGGTATTTGGAAAGATGATGTAGTGAGTGTGAAGCAAAGTATTTTACATCATTTCAGACAACATGTTGATGAGCCATATGTGGATAGGCCGAATATTCTGCTACCATGTGAGCATACATTATCTATTGAGGACAATAATTTGTTGTTAGCCGAGTTCAGTGATGATGAGATATATGCTACTTTGATGTCTTGTTCTGGTAAAAAGAGTCCGGGTCCTGATGGAGTTAACTTTCTTTTCCTCCAGACTCATTGGGAGGTGATGAAAGGAGACTATATTGCTTTTTTGAGGGATTTCTACTATTCTGGTGATTTATGCAGGTCTCAAACTTGGAGACGGTCATAAGAATTTATGCAGGCAATAAATTCTACGTCTATAGTATTGCTTGCTAGAATCATTTCTCCAACAGAGCTGAACCATTTTCGGCCTATATCCTTGGTTGGCAGTTCTTACAAATTATTATCAATGCTTCTGGCAAACAGATTGAGGTTAGTGATTGATAAAATTATTTCTCCTCAACAACTGGCTTTTATTCGTGGAAGACAGATCCAAGAAGGTATTTTGCTGTCGTGCGAATTATTACATCATGTGAAAATAACAAAGGATCCTACTATCTTCTTGAAAGTTGATTTTGCAAACGCATATGATTCTTTGAACTGGTCATTCTTGTTTAATATGATGCGCAAAATGGATTTTCATGAGAGGTGGATTGGTTGGATGAGGGCATGTATTCAGTCGGTATCTGGATCTGTACTTGTTAATGGAGCATCTTCTGGTATATTTGATTTCCGTCGTGGTCTTAGACAGGGTGATCCCTTATCACCTTTTCCTTTGTTATTGGTTTAGGGTTTAGGGTGTTTTGTTTATTTATGCAATACAAACGCTAGGTTGGATCAAAGTACACCTTTGGCAATGGGCAACGACACACAAACAAACATACCCTGGACTCACTATTGGCGAATGGTTCAGATTTCCGCGACTTTGCTCTCCAACATTTTTATTATGAATTCACTACATTAGAATGGTGAATTCAATCAGAATTTATGAAGGTTAGTGATCAAGACATGTGTGAGGCATATGCCCAATTTATTTTGTAAACTGTGACCTAATTGGGTCTTCATCCTAATGAAATTTAATTACCCAAAAAAAGTTTCAATCGTTATGTATTTAATTAATACTAAATAAAATAAATTTAATAAAAATATAAAAAAATTCGATTATTCGGTTAATAAAAAATCGAGTCGATAACCGAATAACTGAAAAATTTTGAGCTTACATAACTAGTTTGGTGTTCACCATAAGAATGTCGATGAATAAAATATAAATTAAAAAAATAAAAATAATAATTATTTTAAAAAAAAGAATTGACTAAAATTATCTTTAATGACCACATAATTAAGTACAATATAAACTCGAATCAATTTATACTCTCTTAATTAATAACATTAATTAAATAATACTTTTATCTGGTTCGACTCGGAACGTGTAAAGTAATAATTCGTTAAAATTAAAAGAGATTCATTTTAAAAAAAAAAATACAATATACTGGGTAGATTGTGGTCTGATATAATATATATTTAACATGAAAAATCTTTGTTAAATAGTAGTTTTAATATTATTATTGTTTAATTCTTATATTTCTATGATGTGAGTCCACCGTTAAATTATTTTGTGAGCTCACTCAACATTTTTATAAATTAATAATTAATTAATTCCTATATAAGTTAATAAATTATTACTTTATCTATAAAACTACCACAATCTACCCAATATATTTCTACCCGAGTTGGGGTTTGAGGGGCCAAATGTACGCAACCTTACCCTTGTAATTATACAAAAAGACTATTTTCGTTGCGACCCAAGATGCATTGTATCATTTGACATATAAATTCCAATAACTTCATTAATTGAAGCACTGGAATTTAATAGAGCAATTTTGATCTAGTCCATTATTAGCACAAAGTTAAAAGAATTATCAATGATCTATAAAACAATTTCCCAATTAATATATAAAATTTCCAATGCCAACATTTTAGAAGTTTTACTATAATACTGTTTGATTTAATACGTTCTACCTGTATTAGAATAGATCACTGCACATTAGTGAAATAAAAAACAAAATTGCAGTAAAATGATTCTCTCGCTTTTGTATGTTCGATCTATTCGAGTGGGATAGTTTTTTTGGGTAGGTTAAAAATTTTCATTAGGCTGAAGAGCCAAAACAGAGTAAATACAATACATCAGCATACAAAACTGCCTTCACAATGATAGCAGTAAAGCTATCTTCTCGCGTTCTATATCACTGCCTATCTAGTTATACCATTTAAGCAAAATGAAAGTTACAGCATAACGATGGAAGTCTTACCCACTCCCCAAAGGATACCCCCTTTAACAATATGTTATGAGCTAGCATCCACGCCCACAAATTAAGTTGAATCCATTCAAGAGGGGCGGTCACACTGAATTCTCCATCAAATCTAATTGCGTTTCTCTCCAGCCACAAATACCATACCACTGCTGGCCAAATTGCGCGCCATACCTCCTTCCCTTCCCTGCTGATGACCAATGTCATGTGGAGTTCAAAGTGTCCATGTATATCAGCGTGTCCGGTATAAAACAATCTGAACCATCGGTATACTTCTGTCCATAGCTCTATAGCGTTTGAGCAGCCAATGAAGCAATGATGAAGTGACTACTTGTAGCCCACGCATCACACACCATTTCATTACTTCAGGGATGTTAACTCCCGTGGTAACTAATTTATCAATTGTAGGAATCCTCTCTTGGAGAAGTCTCCAGGAGAACGTCTGAATTCTCTTGGGAGAGATCTTTCCCCAAGCTTCTGCACAAATCGGGGGGGTTAATTTGATGGCCTGCAACAAGTTGAGATAAAATTGAGTAGCCTGTAGAAACTGTGTAGCAACTTATTTCTCCAGAATTCCAATACCAAAAAACTTTGTCATGTAGAGCCAAACTAGTTTGCTGCAGACTTAGCATTAGTTGCTCTAGCAGCGTGTTTTCTCTTAATCTCAGTTATCGTCTAAATGAGAGCATCCACTGCTGATTGTTCAGGTGGCCACAATAGATTTCCTTTACCGTGCTATCCTTCTGTGTATTTAGTCTGTAGAGTTGAGCATACCTAAGTGCAAGGCAGCCTTCACCTTGCTAATCGGACTTCCAGAAGAGAGCCTTATCTCCACTGCGAAAGGATAGTCTTATGTTGCTTGAAAACCAAGGTTCTGCTGATATTTTTCAAATGTCCTGCCAGTGGCTAGACACAGATCCTGGCAAAGTTATGAGTCTCCAGTTACATTGATCATCTCCTTGCCTATAATATTTAGACATTATTATCTTTTTCCATCGACTGTTTTCTTCTATACACAGCCTCCAAAGCCATTTAGCTCCTAATATTTAACCCACCCTTTGTCAGCTTAGGGCATATCCCCTTCCAGCCGATCCAGTGTGTGGGGCGTCTACACAGTTGATTTTGTTTCTACAGAAAGTTGCTCATAATCTTCTCCATCTCCCTTAGAATCTGTTTTGGAGCCTTGAATAAGGATAAGAAGTAGATCGGAATACTAGACAGCATGGACTTTAGCAATGTCACTCTGCCCGCCTGTGACAAAAACTTGTTTTCCCATTTTTGCACCTGCTGCTTGACTGCTTGCAGAATAGGCCTCCACATCCTTAGTCGCCTAGGGTTTTCCCCAAATGGTAATCCAAGATAAGTGCATGGCAGAGACTCAGACTTGCAGTTTTAAATCTCAGCCATTCACAGTAGCTTTCCAACCTCCACATTCATCCCAAAAAGTTTACTTTTCTTGAAATTTATAGAGAGTCCAGATCTTGGCTCAAAAATCCTTAATACACTCTTCACAAACTTGATGTTTCTCTTGTTTCCTTTAACAAAAAGCAGCGTATCATCCGCATATTGAAGATGAGAAAGTGAGATATTACCAATCTTTATGGCTGGCAGCTTATTCAATTCCACAGCTTTTTTAGCAGCAAATGCAGTCCCTCCACTGCGATCAAAAACATAAAAGGAGACAGGGGGTTTCCTTGTATCAAGCCCCTCTCAAGTTTGAATTCTCCTGAGCTACACCCATTCAGTAACACGGCAGCATGAGGAGATTTGATGCATTCCTTAATCAACTCAATCCAGACTACACAGAAGCCTAGCTTCTACAACATAATCAGTAGGTAAACCCAATCCACACAATCGAAAGCTTTAGAAAAATGTACCTTGAATAAAGCAACAACTTTTTTGGATTTCATAATACTATGGATTGCCTCATTGGCCACCAAAACCCCATCCAAGATCTGCCTCCCACTGATGAAAGCAGTTTGATGCTCTGAGATTAGTTTACTCATTACCTTCTTCATCCTGTTTGCGAGCAATTTAGATAGAATTTTATAACCGCAACCCACCAAGGAAATTGGTCTGTAATGGTCTAGTGATACTAGGTTTGCCAACTTGGGAGCCAAAGTTATAAATGTAGCGTTGATTCCTTTGGATAGGCACCCTTTTCTGTAGAATTCCATGATAAAAGCTGTGAAGTCAGGCTTCAAGATCTCCCAATATTTCTGAATAAATTTGAAGTTATAGCCAGTCGGCCCAGGGCTTTTAATTGTACAACAGCTCCACCACAGTCTCTTTAATTTCATGCTCCATGAATTATAAAATGAGATCATCATTGTCTTCCCTTGTAAGCACCGTAGAAGCTAGAATATTTAAAGAGGGGCGGTCCCAACACTCCGAGGAGTAGTGGCCTGCAAAATGTGCCTTAACTCCAGTCTTGATTTGCCCAACATCTTCTGTCCAAGTCCCATCTATAAGTAGTCCCCTGATATTATTCCTTCTTCTGTTCCCATTTACTTTAGTCTGAAAGAACCTAGTGTTATTGTCACCATCAGTGATCCATCGAGTTCTAGATTTCTGCTTTAGTAAAGATTCCTTGAAATTAATGGCATGCTACAGATTGTTCCACAGTACCGACCTCCTTAACTTCTCTAATGCAATAAGAATATTTTGCTCCACCTGATCATCCAATAACCTTACCTCCATACTCAACTCAGCAATGGTTCTATCAATTCTTCCAAACTCATTGTTATTCCAAGTGACCAACTTCTTTCTCAACAATCTTAGTTTCTCATGTAGGACATAACTTTTGTATCCATCTACCTGCAACGCATTCCATTCAGTAGATACAAATTCTGCAAAGCCAGGATCTTTATCCCAACAATTCAGTACTCTAAATGCTTTAGGGCCCCAGTTAACTTCTTCAGCTTTCAGTAGAATAGGCCTCTGATCCGAGTTTCCTCTGTCTAGTCCCATTTGATACATCTCAGGCAACTGATCCAACCATGATTCTGAAAGAAGAAAACGGTCTAACATGCTCAAACAATCACCTCCTCTTAATATGCAACTAAAACGATTCTGCTGTAGAGGAAGATCAATCAAGTGAGTCTCTATGTTAAAGTTATTAAAAGCCCTCATCTCAGCTACAGGTAAGGGGCTGAACTGCGGCACTCTTCCGCAGTTCTAATAGCATTGAAGTCCCCAACAATACACAATCTAGCCGTTCAGTCTCTTTCAATCTTCATAGCAATTTTATTCCAAGATTCACGCTTAAGCTGAGGCGAACAAGATGAGTAAATATTAACAATTCTTACAGGGATCATTTCAAGCCCCCACATTCCATTAATTCCAAGGAGATTCGTCTCTGCCCAGGAGTTTATGAGCTGAAACATTACTTTGCTCCAGATGATTAGTAAACCACCATAGGTATCAATTGCTTCAGTACAACGCCAGTCAAAATCATCATCTAGCCACATTTGCTTGCATTTCCATTGGTTTATTCTCATTAATTTCATTTTCTGAATCAGAATCATATCAGCTTTTTGATGAGAGATCAGTTCATGAATTTCTACTTTCTTATTGTTCAGTCTCAATCCACAATAGTGGTAAGGAATGATTCGCATTAATTTGGAAGTTGATTGAGCAGATTGGTTTCACGAGACTGACCCTCTCTCTGTTCTGCATCCCTTGAATTCATGTTCTCTAATCGATGACGGATATCAGCTCTATAAGAGTTTAATGAGACCCCCAACTCCAAAGCTAAGTCTATTATTGCGTCCAATTCAGTAGTATGAGCTGTTGGCCTCATTTCTAACTGGAGATCATAAACGAGATTCCAGATGTTTCCTACATGAGCTTCTTGAATATTCCTAGTATGTTCTCAAATTATAGAGTCAAAGACTTCAGAACTGATAGGGACTGTCTCAAACTACTGTAACGAGTTCATTAGGGAGTCCAACTTATTGCCTTTACCTAGGCTGGATCGAGTTCTGATAGGGGGACATTTTAAAGGCCGGAAGCCCGCATGTGCATGCTATTTAGCTAATAAGGCAGTGAAAGGCCCTTGCTGGACCGAGCCAGTAGGATTATTGGCATTGGTCCTGTGAGAGGTTCTATATTCATCAAATTGTGACAGACTGTCATCATTAACTCCTCCTAGGCTGAGTATGTTAGTCCCAATGTTTCTATCTGTCGATTGGTGTATAGAGTCATAGATTGTCTTAGCAAAACCAATCTCTGCATCCTGCGCAAACATGGGATTTAATAGCGACTGATCACTGCCACCAGTATTTTTCTACCTCGAGAATAGGGGTTGGACTTTGGGCTGTCTCACCACCATTAGGAGATGCAGGATTGACTAGCAATTGATCACCCACAGTCACTTTCTCCGTCATCAGCGTAGAACACTTACCCTACACAATTTCTTCATTGTTCTTCCCAGTACCAGTAACTTTGACTGCGCCTTCTAAGTTGGCTTGAGCAAGGGTTGGCTAAGTTGCATCAGATAATACCCCATTAATACCGGATGTCTCACTTCCAGACATTTGATGGACCAACACGATCTGAAATCCACACATTCTCCTCGATCTTCTCAGCTACATTAATACAGAATGTCTCACTTCCAGAGTCTATCTCAATTGTTTGACATATTGGGATGTTAGAAGTCGATAGCACCTGCAATTTGGCATACTGCATATCTGTTCTAGCCAGTGTCTTCTCATCTACTGAGAGTAAAGAACCTAGTTTCCCAACAATCTCCTCGAAAAAGTTAGCGTACCAAAAATGAAGAGGTACTCCTCGTAATTGAACCCAGATTGGCCTAGCTAACTTTCCATTAACAAGGCAACAAGGATGCAAGGAGTGAATACCTAACCTCGATACAGTGACCGCATCGTTCAATAGACGTACTTGATCCTATGAAGATTTTAATTTAACCATTACTTCGCCACCTTCCAATCTCACAGCTGAACTTACAGAATAACCTGCCTCAGACATTATTTTGTTGAGACTCTGTAGATCTAGTACCGAACTTGGTTGGCCAATGAGGCAATTTAGAGGCGCAACTCGAGACTGCTTAGGCAAGGAGCGCGCTTGATAGCAGCATTTGTGTTCATGATAACAATGCATGAATTGCTGCTATTCTTCTAATCATTTTGCAGTGTTTAAGCCTTAATGTTTGTAGCCTTGTGTGATACATGGATTCAGCTAAGAAGGTTGCACTACCTCTTAATCTAAGCTGCCATAATCGAGCTACAAGCTTCAAGAAGACAAAGATCAAATGCAACAAGATGAAGGAAGAGGATGAATCTCAAGTGCTCATGTTTCAAAGTTCAAGACATCTCTTACTCTTGCTGAATCTAAGAATCAAGAACTCAAGTTCAGGTCCATTATCATCCAAAGAATGAGCATCTGAGTCTAAATGACAAAAATCAGAAGGTGCAACAAGAAGACAGAAAGTTCAGTTAGTAAAAAAAATAGAAAAAGAGCAGCAGAGCCAAGTTGATCCTGAAGCATTTTCCATGAACTACCATAAGTACACAGAGTGATTTATCATGATTTACCTGAAGACGAATGTTCACATGCAGCTCAGGTACACACTGAAGCTTTGATACATGGATTTCATCAGACCAGCAGATCGGACAAAAATTGGGAAGTGATGAACTCAACCAGCCTGCAGAGCAGAAAAAATACACTTTTGACACTTTTGACACTTTTGCTATTTTTTTGAAGATCACGATTTTCTCTAGAAGTCTTGAGGAGTTTCCTTGCACGTGTTGCTATACCACTTACAGACAAAGACATATATGCCACATTCAAGGAAGATCTGGAGCAAAAACTCAGTCAAAATAGATTTAAACAGTTTCCTTATCCATTGCCAAAGTGATCCCTACTTTCAAGGGATTTGTTACCATCTGACCTCATCTATTTTTGGGTAGCTTTCTGTGTATAAGAGAGAGTTAACTAGGGTATAAAGGGGGCGTGAGAGAGACAGAAAAACGTTGTACTTTTCCTTCAGAAATAAAAGAGTGCAGAATTTCTACATCAAGGAGGAGCAAATTTTCTCACCATGATTCTGTCTAATGATAAATTGATGTTGTTTCCTGTTATGCTCGACTAGATCCATCATTCTTCTGCTGATATGCATATCCTAATACTGCCTAAACGAATTGGTGAGGTGTATGTCCAAAAAGACAAGATATTGGTATTGATTTTAAGTTTGTTGATACACTTGTGTATGTTTCTGTTTTTGTTGTTTTAGATTGACCATCTAAATTGATAAAAACTGAACCAGCAGCTAGTAGGGACTTAGATGTACGGTTAGTTCATTTAAGCTTAACTGATAGCAACTTCTTCAATTGAAGAGGGTGGTTAGTCTATTTCTTTGAAGGAGCAACTAAAAAACAAATGTGTAGAGGAAGGGGATTCGGTTAGAACTCTTAGAATCATACACTTAATGAGGTTTCATTGATCTTAAGGCGGCTCTGATAATAGAGTAAAGGTGTTAACTACCTGGTTAAGGAGTTAAGAATGCAAGAAGAGAAGTAGTGGCCTAAAAACCACACATTAAGTATCATTAAAAACAAAAAAAGGCATCTATGATCCAGTAAACTTTATGGCATGTTCTCATGGATTTAAGGTCAGCAGAAGTGTGTTATTCCCTTCATATTTCATCTAGATTTCATCCTTGATTTGTTGGTTATAGTTTCAGTATTTATTTGCAAATTCCCCCCATCTTTCATTTGTTTTGACAGCCACAAATCCATATCAGAGTAGTGCAGAATGCATCACCTTTCCCTGTGGATTCGACGCTAAGCTCTCCACTTGCTACCCCTTAGCTTGTGTAGTATAATTAAGGAATACTTTGAGGTGAGGTAGTTTTCCACCCACGACACTGAAGAAAACAGCCATCACATATTATCCTAGAGATCATGACTGGCATTTTGAATGACTGAAATTGCATAAGTGAACCTTCAACTAATTAATCACATCTTCGAGAAAGGTCCATTTTATCTATCCTCTTTCGGCAAAGCTATATAGGCATCATAGTTGTTCAAAGAGTCTTTATGAGCCTAGACCATGTACTTTGGTTTCTTCTTTCCGAAGGAATTCAACTAAAAAAATCACTCTACGAACATGATTGTAACAATTAAAACAATTGCCACCTGTAATTCAATGACTAGAACATATCTAATATTGAATTTAAATGTAACAAATTGAAATACGATAATGTTACCTTTTACGGAAGTGTGACCAGATCGATTATTCGGATAAAGAGTCTACCAGAGTCTCGTAAGGTATCCACGAATCAAGTCTATGCCTCGTAGATGGTTAGGCAGTCATAGAAATCTCGTATTGTATATGTCCTTATATCGAATGAATAAACACGCAGTCTATTTATAGGAGTTGAAAAATTTTGTTTATTCAATATATAAACATTACATAAACGTTTATAATATTTCAAACGAATTTCAAATAGTACTTTAATATTTGAATACTGTTGGAAAGTTTGAAAAACTTTCCAACATGTGTTTAATGTTTTTCTTATAGCTCCCACTCAGCTATATAAACCGCACAACAAAACATATTTGCTCAGTTACATAAGGCGCATAACCAAACATATTTGTTCGACTACATAAGACGCACAAAAAATCATATTTGTTTCGACATATGACACTTATACAGATTTTCTCGTACTTCATACAAGAAATGATTTGTGAGACCAATAAGTAACTCATAGTGTCATATTAAGTTATCACCTAACTAACATAACACTTTCATAATAACGATACCCCAAATCCTCTTTGTATCACCGATAGCTATGTATCCCTTTAAGCTATTCAATATTTGATTACATAGATAATGTAATCGACATGGCAAATATGGTGAAGTTAGATAGATTGTTCCTTATACACTAATGACCATCTGTAATAACTCGACTGCTTTCCGAGCATGGTCCGCAGGACTGGATAGATCATAGCCCTTGGATGTTATACTAAAGTAGCAGCATCAAGTCTCAACTTCAAGCCATAACTCTAAGTCATATAGTAACGTTCAAATGGACAACGTATGTCCGTGTGATCACACAATGACAAACAGGAGATACTTTTGTCATTTTCACAACAGTCTTGTTTATAGAACACAGTATTATATATGTGTCGTGGCATAACTCCCACTGAGGTGAGCATGTCACTTACTTATGCCATGCGAATCGCAACCATTGATAAATACACTTAGTTTTTATCCTCTACATTCGGCTTTAAAGCTTCAATGTGAAAACTCAGCCATTTCACATTAGATTTACTTAGAATCTCATTTCAGACCTACTGAAGCGACTGTCCAAAAATATTTATCAGTCCCATCCTTCATGCTACACAAGCATAAGGGCGATATCCCGTGTGATAGGGCCAATCATGAAGCTTTTGTGACATTCATTGTGCCTTATTGATTGATTCCATACACAGAAGTATTGCTCAAATGAAAAGAAAACGTCGATTTCTTTTCATAATCAATCGTTACAAAAACATGTCCTTATTATTTACAAGATGTGATCAAACCCTACGTAGTCCTAGACTCATGGTATGAGTTGATATCAATTTTGTTGACAGCATCTCGAACAAAGTGATATCTTCTTTGGATGTGTTTTGTCTTTCTATGGAATTTTGGGTTCCTAGCAAACTGAATTGTTGTAGTATTGTTGTAATTTAGTTCTACAGGATCATTGGGCCTCATTGTCAAATCGAGGTACTGTAGAAAGTGTCTAAGTCAGAGTGCCTCTTGCACTGCTAAGCTGCATGCGACATATTCTGCTTCCATAGTTGACAAAGCAATGCAGTCTTGCTTTTTACTGCACTAAGATATAGCTCCTCCACCAAGGATGAAAACATATCTTGAGGTTGACTTGTATTCGTCCAAATCGCCTCCCTAATCAGCATCCATGTATCCTTTTAATTTCATGTCTCCCCATTAATAACATAGAACTAGATCATTCGTTCCTCTTGGCTGCTTTTCAATGAGCAGGCCCCGGGTTGCTTTGGTAACGGCTCACCAATCCAACCGCGAAGCAAATGTCCAATCGTGTACATAACATGGCGTACATCAAATTTCCTATGGCACTAGCATAAGGAACATTGCTCATTTCTTCTTTTTTCTTATCTATTTTGGGGCATTGATCGAGGTTTTATGCCAGACCCTTATCAACAGGGGTGTTAGCGGGTTTGGAATAATGCATCCTGAATTGTTCTAAGATTGTATTTATATATGCTTGTTGAGACAAACCCAACATTCTTTTTGAACGATTTTTGCATATCTCTACGCCTAGGACGTACCTAGCTTTACCCATATCCTTCATATCAAAGACAGAGGATACCCACTGTTTGATAGCATTGATTATTCACATGTTGTTTCCAGCCAGTAGTATGTCATCGACATATAAGTAGAGAAACATCATTCTGTCCTTTGTCCTTAGGACATACACGGTGGTCTTCATCTATCATGGTGAAGCTATACGAAGTAATGGCTTCATGAATTCTGAAGTACCACAATTTGGAAGACTGTTTAAGACCATATATAAATATTTTAAGACGACAAACCTTGTCATCTTGTCCTGCTGAGACAAACCCAACAGGTTGATCCATATAAATTTCTTCCTCAAGTATTCCGTTAAGGAA
>JAOWBN010199320.1:0-14923 GCA_028565015.1 Pinguicula moranensis | reverse complement strand
GTAAGGTGACGTGGACAACTCCCATTGGTCAATTTTTTTTTTTTCATGTGCTGGTGTATGTTTTGTTTATACTTGAGAAACACCTGTGCCCTGAGGGCACGGGCAATTACTAGTGACTTTTAAACCTCTGGTCCATTTACGAAAATAACTATTGAAACTTATCAGAAGATTGCATGAAGGTTTGACTTCGTATTACTTCACTAACTTCCCCCCATTTGGGCAACATGAAGGGAGATGTGGTACTTGTTTTTGGACTTATCAAAAAAAGGTACGTGTTTTTGGCATATAGATATGTGAACGATGTTCTATCTACCAAAAAATCCACAATTCCAGAAGTTGCAATGGATTTGTGCGGTTTGCCAAGAAATTGGTTGGGCCGACGTTGTTGGACAAATTAAATGGAATATGGATTGGTTCATTTTGGTTAAAAGTTAGTGTAACATATGGGAAACCTAGTGAGGTCGGGGGAAACCTAGTGGTGAATTGACCCAACACATATGAGAAACCTAGTGAGGTCGGGGGTTCCATTCTCACTGGGCGCCAACTTGCGAATGATACTCTGAGAGGATTAGTCAGTGGGCCCATAAGAGTACTCTTAAAACGTCCTTACCTTTGAGTCTGTTTTTGTAATTCAAAAAATTTGGATTACGCTTTTTCTTTTTTAGATTATTTTAATATTAGTATTTTAAAATTTAATTTGTGTTTTTTGTTTTATTTTTTCAGTCAAAATTACACCCTATTTTGCTATTTGTTATTATTTTAAAATTTTATTTTAATTATATATTATAAAATTAAGAGTAAATTATCAAAATAATCTTCATGCAACTATGAATTTAACAAATTTAGGATACATTTTTAAAATAATTCGTGAGGGTAATCTTGTCTTTTAAGTTATTTTTAAGTTTGATATAATTACAATAATGTCATTCTAATTTTTAAGAAGGAAAAAAAAGCATGTCACGAGGTGCTTATTTTTTTAGAAGGTTTTTCTTTTTAAAATAAGAACAAGTAGTAGAAGGTGGGCTGCGAAAAACACATATTTTTTGAAAAAAGATGCTTATAAGCACAAGTATAATTTTAAGAACCCTGGGCAAAATAGGCCTTAAGTAGAGGAGGCTTTTCATGCTAGCTTAACGTGTAAAAAGAGCACCACCTCAAACAAGTTGCCACCCACCCACCCCCATTCAGCCTTAGGGATGCAGATATTCAGCCATAAGCGCCAATATTTTCGTCTACCACAGTCACAATCACCCCCAAATGAACGAAATAAAAAGGTTGTGGAGCTTGTTGATAACTACTTTCGAAGGACTCAACAATGAGAAAATATGAATGCCCTGTAAACTCAGTACATATTGAGTTAGGTCAAGTGAGCCCCGAAGGAAGGAACTTACCTTTTCATCCAGTCAACTTCTTTCGCACCTTATCAAACAAAGACGATAATAGGACCTGTGTGGTTCAGCCTCTATAGATAGGGCATCCCAAATAGATGAAAGGAAAATTTTCTTTCTAGAAATTTGTGTGATGCTAAGTATGCAAAACTCGATCTGCTGAGAAGTTGTCTAAGACAAAATTACTTTTGTTTAGGTTGATGTCTTGACCTAAGAGGGCCTCATATGCATAAATAAATGACTACAACTTTGCTAAGTTATTCACACTTTTATTAATGAACACATGCACATCATCATCATATAATAAGTGTGATACGATAGAACAACCACGTTGTACTGAGAAATGAATAATTTGACCAATATGAACCAAATGTCATAGCCAACTACTAAACGATTCTTCACTGAGAATGAAAACTAGATGGGAAAGGGGATTACCTTGTTGTAAGCAATGAGAGGACTCGAAGAAATCATCCCTCTCTCATTAATAGAAACATACTGTCAAAGTATTTCAACAAGTTGGGATACCATAGAAATCCAAATCTCACAAAAGTTAAAACGCCAAAGAACTGCATAAAGATAAACCCATCGAACATTATCGAAAGCTTTATGCATATTAAGTTTCAATATCATATTAACCCCACCCCACACACACCACTAGCTAGATTGATTTACTAACATGAGATGATAACTTTTATGAGTAGTCCTTTTATATTTAAAAATTTTAGGCTTAAAAATATTACAAATATAAGCTATGGTTTCTTCCCATTTAGATTTTTATGTATTTAAATGGCATATTACTTTTATATCAAAGTTTGGTAAGTAAGAAATGTAAATTAAATGGCACTAAAAATAATTTACAAATTAGTAGAGTAATTTATCCCATACGAATTAGAAATAGAAATATTATCCAACTAAAAATTTAATTAAATGTTTAGGTTTCAAAATTAAAAAAGAAGAAGTAATCTCTACTCTTTTTAGAGCATTTACTTTTTACTTAATTCATATATTTATCTATCTAATTCAGTATATTTCTAATGCGAGGAAAGGATTATCTGAAAATACTCTTAGCCTCTGTTTTGCGCAGCCTTCTTAAAATTATAATCCAATTATAATCATCTTTTTTCAAAAAATAACACTTCATTTTTTCAAAAAAAGTTATTATAATTCAATTATAAGCATAATAAGGTTTGCGCAAAACACACCATTACCCATATATTTTTCGAAACTACCCCACCTAAAATTAAATTAGTGGACATCAATGCTCTTGCCTTGAGTTTGACCCATTCAATGCTGAATTGTGAATTCTTCTCTTCTTGCTGGCAGCTTCTGAATGGAAAATGAACAAACATTGACCACGTAAATTGATTGAAAATAAAATGGAGAAGAAAAGTGTCACACTAAAAATCAGCATTAGCCTGTCATCTGTGCTCTAAAAATCAAAACCAACACCTTGTCCGAACCATTGAGCGAAATCAATGATTGCAAATTCACAAATTTATGGTGTTAGTGCAAATGAAAATGGAATAGTAATTATTGATAATTTTTTTAATTTTATGTTATTAATTTAATGGATAAGAGCAAAATGATTCTATTAAATTTCAGTGTTTCTATTTAATTAAATTGTTGGAATTCAATACATTAAATGACGCAATGCATATTAGGTCGCAACGGAAACGACCTCTTTGTATACTTAGAAGGGTATGATCGCGTATATCTGACCCCCATGACCCCAACCTAATTAAGAATATATTGGGTACATTGTTACTATTATCAAATTTATCAAATGAATTATTTTGTTGGGAGGATTCATTAGACAGATGGCACCTGTAGAGTGTAGGCCAAGAGAGACGTTCGCCAATGAATGGATTGGGTAGTTTAGTTCTCAACCAACTCTACTTTTGTCTTGTTCTCATCTGTACGCAGAACAGAACTTCCGATAAAAGCCAACAAAATTGAACTCTGAGCAAGGAAATTGCAGATCCATTGAGATAGATGAATGGGCTGAGAGAGAGAGAAAGCGCGACCGGCATGAGCTATCTTCTCTCATTTAATGTAGAATCTGTTTTATTGGACAAAATATCGATGCAAAATCCATAAAAGCTGTAAAATGAGAGAGTTTTCGATTCTATTCTTAAAAATTGAAATAAAAAAAATGATAATAAAACAATGAATAATTAGTAACCCCACCTAGCAACGCGGAATCCGACGGGAAGGATATAAAATTTATTTTATTATATAAATTTTTATAATTTTTTTTATAAGTTTATATAAAATTTATGAGTTATATATATTTTATAAATTGTATAAAGTTTATTATTTTATAAGTTATATAAGTTTAATAAATTTTATAAGTTAAATAAATTTTATAAGTTATATAAGTTTATAAGTTATATAAAGTTTATAAACTTTATAAGTTTATAAGTATTATATAAAGTTTATAAATCTTATATAAGTTTATAAGTTTTATAAGTTATATAGTTTTTTTTAAGTTATATAAGTTTATAAATTTTATAAGTTATATAGGTTTTTAAGTTTTATAATATTTTAAGTTATATAAATGATAGGGTATAGGATTTAGGGCTTAAAGTTTATATTAGTAAGTTTATAATTATATAAACTTTATAAGAAGTTTATAAGTTATATTAAATTTATTAAATTTTATAAGTTATATAAGTTTTATAAGTTTTTAAGTATATATAAATTATAGGGTATAGAATTTAGGGTTTAGGGTTTAGACTTTAAAGTTTATAAAAGGTTTATAAGCTTTACAAGTTTTTTTTGTTAGGCCAAATTTCATTAAAGGTTAAAAATAGTACTTAATGTACATAATATACAAAGAAACTATATTCGAGACCAAAAAACTATTTTAGCTTTGATCCATAGCATTCTCTGATCCTTGGAAATGAGAGCTATTTTTTGAACTTTTATAGTAGCCAGATCATGGCTAACCATATTGATTTCCATCCATCAGAACTGACACTTGTTGGCCTTGCATCTATGAAAGCCTATAGAGTTGGGGCTTGCTGCTCAGTGAGGGTGACTAGACTTTGAATGTGGAGTCATTCTTGTATTCTCTTCCAAACTGAAATAGTGACTGGACATAGTCTGAAAATGTGTTATGAGCTATTTGGGTTTGTATGGCACAATGGACAAGTGACCTCCTGCCCCTAAGGTATAATGTGTCTCTTTTGTAAGGACAACTTTGTTAGCAGAGCATCTTGTAGCACCTTCCATACTAGGATGATGATTTTTGTTGGTGTGAAACAATTCCAGGGACACTTGAGCTTTGTTTTTTTCTCCATTATGAATACATTTGGTAATACCTCAGTGATGTGATTGTAGGCTGCCTTCATTCTGTAGTTTCTTTGGTGGTTTCCCTCAAAGACATACATGTCCATCTCTGCCACCTTATGTATGGTGTCCCGCAATAAACACAATAGATTAGTTAGATCAAAGTTATCAAGTACCCTTAGATTTCTCCTCCAGGGCAGTGACCAGGTCCATATCCCATCCTCCCATTGTCTTGAATCTAATATGCTGTTGTGTCCTTTCTAGATGTTACTCTAACTCGGATACAATTATGCCGAGGGGTGTTGTTGAACCATATGTCTATTCAGAACCTGATGCCATCTCCAGAGCCAACACTGATCTTGGTATTATGGCTAAACTAGTTGTCTCCTAATGTCACTTGTAGATCATTCTATCATTTGGATGCATAGCCTCTTCCTCGTCTTTTACCTCTCAGTCTGGCAGTGTGCATCTGGGACTTCTTCATTTCATGTAGGTCACCTACTAAGAGCATGCCATTAACACCATAAAAAAGTAACTTTACCCAACTTATTTTTAACTAAGTTGCGGTCTGGGGGTCAGATATACGCGGCCTTACCCTTGTAATTATACAAAGAGGCTATTTTTGTTTGCGACCCAGGTGGGTATCAATCCCTGAACCTCACATTTGTGAAGTTTAGTTGCCATTAACACCATACTTGGACCTTAATATCTCCATTGATAGACCTTATCACATGATAGTATTTTTCCCCTATTTACCTAACATGGCTCAATTGATTGCACTGATGTTACGGACTCCCAGACCTCCTTTTTCTATTGATGTAGCAATCATTGTCCAAGAGATCCAGCAGATCTTCCTCCTATCATTGGTGCTGCCCGAGAAGAAGTCTCTTTAGATGGAAGTTAATTTCTTGATGACAAGGGGTGGGGCTTTGTAGAACGCAAAGTAATGAGAGGGAAGCGCAGCTAGCATTAAGTTTAGCAGCACCAGTTCTTGTATATGTTAGTTTAGTGTGACATAGAGCATTGTGCTCATGTTAGTTTGTGTATACAAAATCATTTTGTTCCTTGAGTTTTAGATATGTATATCATGGATCATTTGGGTTGATGACTCAAATTGTGAAACTCCATAATTTTATCAAATTCTAAATTAGTCCCTAGTCTTAAAAAGTCATTAGCAAGAGAACAATTAGATGACTAAATCGACTAGCATGTGGATTAATGCATGATCATGTTTTACAGATCATTGATACAAGGTATTTGTTTAATCGCATGAAATATGAGCGTACAAGGTACATGAATATTGGACTCGACCCATTTGACTTGCAGGATGGATTGTGTTTGTGTCATCGAAAAAATCATACAGTATTAATTTAGCTATCTGAGATATTCATAGTTCTGGGTAATGAATGTGTATTACGTGGGGTTATCAAATGCCTCTTTTGACCGAGGGGTTATAAAGGTAAGTTCTCGAATATGCACGATTCATGCTGGAATGTATGGAATATCAAGATGATACTTTTGTCCATCTCATATTTGAAATGAGATTATTAATATCCCCGGGCCCCTTGATGCAGTAATAATTGTTGTGCTTGAAATTTGTGATTATGAGATATTCACATATTAACAATTTTTTACTGATATATCAAGAAAGTGATTAATTGTTAAGTATGACGCATTCCTACGCTTGACATTAATCATTAGATATTAAGTTATGAAAGAATTAATACTAAATGGGATTTATAGAATCACGGTGTATCTATATAAAATTGGATCATAATGTATTGCTAGATGCCGTTTATGATTTATAAATTAATGCATTTAATTTATTACCAAGTAAGATATAGATCCTATCAGGTTGCTCTATCTGGTGAACTGAAGAATTAAATAATTATGTGAGACATAATTGACGAATTTTACGGACAAGAATAAATTGAGTTTTGGTGAGATAAGCCAATTTAATTGCAATTTAATCGGGTTTAATGAGATTAAATCTTAATCATTATTTTGCAATTGGGCTTGAGTTTTAACTCAAGCCCAATGACTTAAAAAATCATTTGGGCTTTGATCCCAAATGGTTGAGACATAAGTCTTTGTCGGTCAAGAAAGTGAGAGATAAGATTCTCTCCTCATCTTTTATCGTGAAATTCACGAACTCAACAGAAGAAAAACTTTCGACCGAAAAACATCCGCGAACTTCTCCTCCGACAAGATCGCCAAAAAATGGCCTAACAGCCAGGGAGTGCTCCGGATAGCGACCCTTCTCTATTGGAGGTTTCCGTGGTCGATTTTTCTCTAAGGTATTCGCACGGGTTTGACAAATTTTCGGCTGGGTTCTTCGAATTCCTGAAAATTGAGGTACGTATGGCTATCTCTTAGCTCTAGAAAATGAATTAAAGCATGTTTGGGTTCGATTTCAAGGTTGGTCCGAAATAGAAAATTTTTGGAACGTTAGAAATTAACCTGATTGATCCTTCAATCACAAGTGAGTAGTGTCATATGTAAGTAAAATGCTTTGAATCTCTCAAATGGCTTGACAGTAGGGTGACAAGTTAGGCCTTATACGGAGTTGATGAACTGAAATTAAAAATCATGGTCTAACTCTTGTTCAAAGCTATGTAATGGGTGTTTTATTTGATAGGTGTTGTATTCAAAGATGTGAAAGTGTGGTGCACCAGCATCTGATAGTGTGATATATCCGTGGGTGTAAAAGATGGAAAATCAGCCCATGACTTAGGTAGTTTCAGTTGCTCAACCAGATAGAAAGAAAAAGTGAACGCTTACTTTGAGTGTGGTCTGGTTAGCAGAGAACGAATAAGAGTGGTTATGGGTCTGATTAAGTGGCAGAGCTCTGATGTTGATGCACTATTCATGCAAAAAAAGAATAAAAAATAAAAATAACATTATTCATCAAACAAATAAATGCGAAGTAAATCAAACTGAATGTAAATGAGTTCACAAATCTAAAACAATGGGTTGCCTCCCATCCAGCGCTGATTTAAAGTCTCATCTAGACTTGTTGATCTTCAATCATCATAGACGGGGTCCTGAAGCATCAAAACCACTGCTTTGTCCTCTGGTAAAATGCCTCTGTACTGCTTCAACTGATGGCCATTGACCTTGAACGTCTTGGTGGGATCTTTCTCAAAAATGTTGACTGCTCCATAAGGAAAAGTTTAAGCCACTGTGTATGGACCTCTCCATCTTGATTGCAACTTTCCTGGGAACATCTTAAGCTTATTTTGGTAGAGCAAAACTTGATCCCCAACAGCAAACTCCTTTCTAGCTATCAACTGATCATGAATGGCCTTTGTTCTTTCTTTGTAGATGGCTGCATTGTCATATGAATACATCCTCAGTTTGGCTAACTCTTGCAGCTGCAACTTCCTGTTTTCTCCTACTTTGTCAGTGTTCATGTTGAGCTACTTGACTGCCCAATAGGCTTGATGCTCCAACTGCACAGGAAGATGACAGTTTGTTCCAAAAACTAGCCTGCAAGGTGGCATACCTATAGGAGTCTTGTAAGCTGTCCTGTATGCCCAAAGTGCATCTGGCATCCTCATGCTCCAGTATTTCTTGCCTGGGTTCACTGTCTTCTCCAGGATGGTCTTAATCTCCCTGTTGGTAACTTCAGCTTGGCCATTTGTTTGAGGATGATAAGAGGTTGAAACCTTGTGGCCTACTCCATATTTCTTGAGTAGTGAGGCCACTGTTCTGTTGCAAAAGTAAGTACCTCTATCATTCAACAAGTGCTTAGGCATGCCAAACCTGCAGAAAATCTGATTCTTGAGAAAATTAACTACAACCTTAGATTCATTAGTCCCGGTTGCCAATGCCTCCACCCACTTAGAAACATAATCAACATCTAGGAGAATAAACAAATTTCTATTTGAACTTGGAAAAGGTACCATGAAATCAATACCCCAAACATAAAAAATTTCACATAAAACTTGAGAAAAGGCTTGCCTAGCAAAACAGGTGTTGAGGTCTTGTCTACCTCCATATCCAAAACATAAAAGTCAACAGGAAAAATCAAAGTATCAACAATGAAGAGCACATCTCTACTAGGCACTTAGGAAATGCAATAGATTTGTCTGCTAACTGAATAACCACTCTGATTTCTTGCAATGGCACTAAGACTAATAGATCATAAATTGCAGCAGGCATGACATTAATTGAAGCTCCTAAGTCTAGCATGGCTCTAGCAATTTTCACTTCTCCTATGGTGTAAGGGATAGTGAACATACCTGGATCAGCACACTTTTTTGGGAGTTGTTGCTGCAAAACAGCAGAAACTTGCTCACTCATTCTAATCTTCTTCTCACCTTTCAACTTTTGTCTCGTCTTGATGGTGCAGAGTTCCTTAAAAAATTTAGCATAACGAGGCACAATTTTAATCAAGTTTAGCAAAGGAATATTTACCTCACATTTACTGAAAGTTTCAAGCATTTCATTATCCTTCTCTTTTTTGTTCATATCTTTCATTGCCTCAAGAAAAGGAGTTGGACCTCTTTGTGTGTTGAATGGCTCTTTATTCTTCCAGTTGCTGGTCTTTTCATTTTTTTTTCAGAATCCTCTGCAGCAGCTCCAGCAGCATCCATAGAATCAATAGCATCAACAACATCTTTAGTAGCAGATTCATATTCTGTTTTCCTCTGTTCTACTTTTTCAGTTTCTGTCCGAGCAGGTTTTGGGAGATCCAGGCCACTTCTCAATGTCATGGCCTTAGGTTGAGCCTTGGGGTTGGTCTCAGGTTGAGAGGGTAGCTTCCTTGATTCAGATGCGTGCAGCTTGTTCATGGAATCAGCAAGCTGGCTCACTTGTTTCTCCAAGTTGCTGATGCTACTCCTTGAGTCAATTTGTGCCTCCAGATTGCCTTTTTGCATCATGATCAGCTCTTGAATCATCTCCTTCATGGAACCTTGTCTTTGTGGCATCCTAACATGTTGTTGATTCTGAATATTTTATGGTAATTCCATAGCTCAAATTTGGATTAGGCTTGAAGTAGGTGTTCCCATAGTATAGACTCCCCTCTGATTTCTCTCTAGAAATCCCATTGAGCAGACTGCGGTTTCTTATTCTCTTGCAATGTAGGACACTGATTTGTGTGGTGATCAGTCGGTAAACATATCTGACAAACAACAGCATTAGCCTTCTCATCTATATGGATCAGCCTCCTCACAGCAGCTTCCACAGCTTCAACTTTCCTCAGGAACAAACTGTCTCAAGCAACATCCATCTCCTTTATCTTCCTGGCTGCTACTCTTTTGTTTCATGCCTGTAGCTCTCAGCCAACTCCTCTAGGATGGTGTCAGCTTCATCAACAGTCTTGTTCACCAATTCCTCTAAGATGCTGCAATCACTGGGCGTCTTTTGTGACAGAAAGTACATTAAAAAAGTAAAGGGTCAGACCCTACACATTGAAGCCATGGTAAGGACAGCTAGCTACTAGGCGATTAAATATGTCCCTGTATTTAGAGAGACTCTTTAGGAAGCTGCTCAGCATTGCTGATTTCCCTCTTCAGTTTATTTTTCGTGTTAGCAGGGAAGTACTTCTCCAGAAACAGCTTCTTCAACTGCCTCCATGTTGTGATTGTGTTCGGATGAAGGTAGTAGAACCATTCTTTTGCATTGCC
The DNA here is from genome assembly GCA_028565015.1 of Pinguicula moranensis. NCBI lineage: Eukaryota > Viridiplantae > Streptophyta > Magnoliopsida > Lamiales > Lentibulariaceae > Pinguicula > Pinguicula moranensis. Next base: position 4,611 of record JAOWBN010199320.1, on the reverse strand, counting down.
TTTCAAGGAAAATGGGAATGCTCTCAGCTTAATGACATCCTCAGTCACTCCCCTTTGTTGCATGCTGGTGCAAATTGCATGAAATTCACACAAATGTCTGATAGAATCTTCTCTAGCCAAACCTGCAAAAGAAGGCAGCTGGTGGATCAGTCCATTTTTTAGCTCAAAAGTTGTTTCATCAGGTGGATCTGGGTATTGAACTATTGTCTCCTTTTGGTTATAGTCAGGAGCCATCAATTCCTTCAATGTCTGCTATTTAGCACATGCCATATCAAGTTCAAAAGCAGCAACAGCTTCTTCAGGATCAAAGGTGCAGTCTACGACACTATCTGTTGCACTTGTTGTGGCTTGCTGTTTTTGTGCTTTTGCTTGCCTTCGTCTCCTGTGAAGCAAGATCAATGGCTCACTATCAAAGGTAGGATGATCAGCAGGTGGTTGGTTGTGCATATGATAGACAGCCACAATAAGAAAAATCAATAAAACAATAACTTAACAACAAAAATTCAAAATTGGCAGCACATGACACATTTGCCTTTCCCCGGCAATGGCGCCAATTTGATGGCTAGTTTCTTCAGTGTCGTGGTATGAAAACTGCCTCAAAAGTATCATGAATTACACTACACAAGCTAAGGGGTAGCAAGCGGAGAGCTCATGGTAGAATCCACATAGAAAGGTAGTGAAAGTTGCACTGCTCTGGACTTGATTTTGTTGCTGTAAAAAATCAAAATTGATGGGGAGAATTGTGATCAATTAAATACAGAAACTATAACTAATGAACTAAGGATGAAATCTAGATGAAATATGAATGGAGGAACACACTTCTACTGACCTTAAATCCATAAGATCATGACATAAAACAAACTGGATCATAAATGCACTTATCTTGTTTTTCAATGATACTTAATGTGTGGTTTTTAAACCAATGCTTCTCTTATTTCAGTCTTAACTCCTTAACCAGATAATTAACACATTCAATCCATAATCATAGCCATATTAAGATCAATGAAGCTTCATTAAGTGTGTGAATCTAAGAGCTCTAACCAAAACTCATTCCTCTACACATATGGTTTTAGTTACTCTTTCAAAGAAATAGACTTACCGCCGTATTTGATTGAAGAAGTTGCTATATTATAAGGATTAGACAAACTAACTATCCCTCTAAGTCCCTACTAGCTGATATTTTATCAAGTTAGATGGCCAATCTAAAACAACAAAAAACAGAAACATGCACAGGTGTTTCTACAAACTGAAAACCATACCATTGTCTTATTTTTCTGAAGTTACACCTCACCAACTTGTTTAGGCATTCTTAGGAAAGAAGATCAGTAGAAGAATGAGATCTCTAGCCGAGCATAGCTAATAGCAACAATAAACTATTAGCAAACAACATCATGGAACAAAATCTGCTCCTCTTTGTTGCAAAAATTCTGCACCTTGTCTTTCTGATTTTTCTGAAGCAAGACTACCCAATTTTTTCTTCCTAACTCGACCTCACCTCTACCCCTATCACCTCTCACTGCTATATATCAAAAACTGGTCAAAACAGATGAAGAAAATACAGATAACTAATCCCTTGAAAGTAGGGATTACTTTGGCAATGGAAAATGAAACTTTTCAATCTGTTTTGACTGAGTTTTTTCTTCAGATTTCTCTTGAACGTGGCATATATATCTTTGTCTGTAAGTTGTATAGCAGTACGTGCAAGGAAACTCCTCAAGATTTCTAGAGAAAATCTTCATCTTCAACCAAACACCAAAACTATTTTTTTCTATGCTGCAGGCTGGTTGAGTTGATCACTTCCCGATTTTTTTCTGATCTTCGAGTCTGATGAAATTCATGTATCAGAGCTTCAGTGTGTACCTGAGCCGCATGTGAACATTTTCCTTAGGTCGATCATGCTAAATCACACTGATGTGCTTATGGGAGTCCATGGAAAACACTTCAGGATCAACTTGGCATTCCTGCTCTATTTTTTGTTTTTTCTGCAAACTGATTTTTGCTGCTGCTATTTTTCAGCTTTTGACCGTGATAAACTGGGCTCAGATCATCAGTACCTGAGTGATAATGGCCCTGAGTTTGTGTTTTTTATCATTAGATTCAGCAAGAGCAAGAGATGTCTTGAACTTTGAAGCATGAGCACTTGACATCCATCCTCTTGCTTCTTCTTGTTGTTACATTTGTTCTCGTTCTTCATGAAGCTTGTAAATTGACAATGGTGGCTTTGCTTAGGGGGGTAATGCACCATTTTTAGCTGAATTTTTTGGATCATACAAGGGTGCAACAATCCTATTTAAAAAATTACATAATGAAGAGATAAATGCAATAATTCATGCATCATTAGCATGCTTCAAAAGTATTCTATCAATATCCAAAAAAAATCATTATGATGAGAAAAATCAAAAAACAATTTCTCAGAATTGAAGAAATGAAAAATAAAACAAATGCCTAGGAATGGTCATTCTGGATTTCTGTCCAAGAATAGGCTATTTTCGTCCCCATACTGAAATATTTTGAGACCAGCACAGACATTCCTGTTCCCATCCCGTAATCCCAAAGTCCCAAAAAATTTGGGAGTTCGGGATTTTGGGATTTGGGAATGTTGAATTCCATTTTTCCAAATGATCTATCTGTAAATTTCGGGAGTTGTACATCCTATTCCCATTTTTGGAAAAAAATATTTCGGGAGCCGTACGGGCATTCTCATTCCCGTACCGTAATTCCGAATTCCTGAAAATTTTATTATGATAGGTGTCAAGTGGAAGTGCAGTGATGTATGCAGCTGAGGCATACTAACAAATTGGTAGACTTGAACCTTGTTCCTACATGACTTGATCAATTCAATCTGGCACTCGCCATCTATTTTCATTGTTCAAATCTTTCACAACATGACAAAACCAAAAGCTCTGCCCTCCCTCTCTTGAGAGTTCAAGAGTTTGCGATTTGAGATTCCCGAATTCCTGAATAACCATTCCTACAAATGCCCCAAATCTAAATAATATGGAATAACGAACTTGATCAAAAAGTAAGTTTTCATGGAATCATATTTTTAATTTCTCAATGTCATTTATTATTTTTTACGGGGGCTTTGCATTAGTTACATAAAATTTAGTTATCTTAAAAAAATTGACTGAAAATACTGTTTATATTTTAAAAAAAATTATTATTTTTCCAAATATTCATAAACTTCAAAATGAGAAAAAGAAGCAGAAGCGAAAGTAAAAGTAAAAATAAAATGAGAAACAAAACTGCAAAAGGAGAAAATACTAGAGGTACCAAACATGACCTATGTTAGTTAAAAAATGAAAATAAAAGGAATTTCTGTGTAGGATTTTGACAAGATCTAATAGGCGTGTTTTGTCAATGAAACATCGAACCCTGATATACACAATGAAAACTTAATGGATGGATAAAAGCTACATTCTATGCTCTTGTTTTTTTATTATTCGATCAAGTATAATCTTGGTCGTTTTTTTGGAAATGGTCTTAAAAATCTTTTAAATAGTATTCTCGAATTGTCAATTTCAAAATAATGTCATTATAAATAAAATATTAATTTATTAAGCTAGTATATTTGAGAATGATAGTTTGATACTATAACATTATATTCTCAAATGATCACTACATACATAAATTTATTAAAACATAAAATATAATTTAATATGAACGTATTTTTCGCTAATTGAGATATACCCGTATCGGATTCAACTATTCATAACCAAATACAGACTCAAAAATCAAAATTAGATTTTTTTTTTCAGTTTTGGGTAACCAAACCGAAAAATATATAGCGCAAGACAAAAGAACGCAAGATAAGTGCAAGACAGAGTGATTTCACCATTATACCCTCGTGTTAAATACTGATAAAAAAATTAACACTGGGTATAATTGTCCATTTTATGTTGTCTTGCATTTGTCTTGTGCTCTTTTGTCCTGCGCTATATCATTTCTCTAACCAAACCCTTTGCACCTAAACTGTTTGGTTTGTCCATCCATCTCTAACCGAATGAGTGAAATGTAAAAGGCAAAACTATTCTAAATTATTATTATTATTATTATTTTGGTAATTAAACTTCCATTAGATTGGGGTTGGGCATTCGGAATTCTGAATTCCAGATTAAAATACGGATCGATTCGGAAATCACTTTCCATTTCCGAAATAATTTCAGATCGGAATGGAACTATAGGGTGGATTTCCGAATTTTTAAACTTTTTTCGAAAAATCCGAATTTCCAAAATATTTTCAAAATATTTTTTCTAGTTCTCCGAAATATTTTTTAATTTCAAAAATATTTTTTTAATTTTTTATTATTGTTCGGAAATTTCGAATTTCCGAAACGATTTCTGAATTCTGAATTCCGAATGCCCATGCCTACATTAGATTGTAATCTACAATGGTGCTGGGAGCATAACATAACATCTGTTATGCTCGAACAAAACAAGGTGATGTGGATTTCTGCCAGCGGAAGATAAACGTGGAGTTGTGAACTTATTATTGTATCAACAAAAACACACTAATTGAACAAAATTCAAAATTAATAAAAATAAAAAGGATAGATTGTGTAATCCAACAAAAAGTTACACAAAATAGAAGGATGGAAAAGAACGGAGATG
>JAOWBN010199309.1:0-14923 GCA_028565015.1 Pinguicula moranensis | reverse complement strand
TATTTATAGAGATATACTTGGGTAGTTAGACGGGCTTGTGGTTAAGTGGGCTTAAGGTTTAATTTAATTAAACGTATTAATTAATTAATCCAACACATGCTATTACTACTTCGGATGGTTCTACTGTAGATGTGCACCCCTTAGGACACAAAGCTTTCACGGTTCCCCATTGGATGATTCCAACACAACAACTAAAGAGAATGAGACGAGTTGCTCTCATGAACAACTCCCTAAACTTCGGCCCTGAGTGGAGATGAAGGAGAGTTCAGGTTGCTCCTCCTAGGATGTCTTACGCGCAAGCCTTAGGTGTTAAAGATTTAAGACGTATCCACGCTCATCTTGGCCCCATGGCTGCTGGAAAATAGAATGTTACACTGGTAGAGAAAGGTACTTTTTTCATCTCTAACTTTCCACTAAACTGCCCATATGAGAGGTTAGAAAGCATTCTGAAAAGGCAGGGGACTTTTAAGGAATTGAGAATGGCTAAAAACTGGGAACGAATGGTCGTCCGTTTGGCTTTGCTGATTTTGTTGGCATTAGAGATATGGAAACTCTGAAGGTACGGCTAAATAACATATGGTTTGGTTCCTTCAAACTTAGAGCTAATCTAGAAAAATTCATCACTGCCAAAAAGTACCCCATGTTAGGGACCCCCATATTATCTCTACCTCTAAACTGGAGAAGATGCCTATTGTGTTTGGAGCACCTCAAGTTGGAGAACCATCCAATAATCCTGCTACTATGGCTATACAGTAACCTACTCTGACTCAAAATGTCCAGCAAGTAGATTGGAAGGTGAAGAGTACTCAGAATGCAACTAACTGGTTTAAATATAGTCGAATAGGCTTGCTAAAAGTTAACGATTGTTATCGTGCTCTACAGCTGGCTATGATGAAAGATGGCTATTTAAATCTTATTGTAAGCCCACTATGTGCTGGTAGGGTACTAATCTGGGAAAAGGAAAGCTGTGATCTAGATAATCTTCTTAGGAATGATGGTGAGTGGTTAAATAACTGGCTAGAGAAGATTATATCTGGTGTGGATGCTCCTAAGGATTCTGTGAGCAGGAAACGGCTGGCCTGGGTTAAGGTGTATGGCATTTCTCTGCACGCATGGGAGCATGCACTATTGAGCAAGATAGGAGGAGCTATTGGGACACTGATACACCTGGATGACCATAAGGTTAATCATCAGTATCTGGAAGCTGCCCAAATGCTGCTGGAGGTGGACACGCCTGGTCAGATCCCCACTAAGATGTTTGTAGATATTGATAATAAGATATATGAACTGCAAATCATGGAGGTTGGGAAAAATAAATTTAGTAGCCTATCTTGGAATGAAAGCTCCTCCAGCATGACTGATGATATTGTAGATTTCAGCTTGTGTGAGTTTGAAACTCAATCCCTGGCTAGTGATTGTGCACCTATCTTGGAACTGGTGAAGAATGAACTGCAAAAAAAGGAATTTGTTGATAGTGCAATCCCTGAAATCAGTAAGAATGTGGGTAGAGATAATTTATGGAGCCTTCTCAAGCTTGACTGGTGGAGCAAAATAGTCCTGGAGACACAAATTCAGAATGCTAAAGTAGGACTATTAGAAGAAATAGTCCTGGAGACACAGGATGATGGAGCAAAATCAATTCCACCCTCTGCTACTGCTGGAATGCAAGATGGTGGACTATGGATTGAACCCTAGGCACTATCCATATATGTACCAGAGGGCGTCTATCAAACACTGCTCCTGGAAACACAAGAGTTGTTAGAGCCTATTGGGGACAATGCTAGGAACTTGGCTCTTGATATGGTAATCCCTTACCATGTTGAAAGTGGTACTGCAGTAATGACACTAGTGGAGGAATTCCCTCCTCTATTGTTCCTAGATCATAATCCAGTAGTAGTCAACCCACCCACCCACACCCACACCCCGAGAAAAAACACAAAAAGGGCACAATCCAAAAGAAGGGGGATAGAAATAAGAAGTCAAGCAAGAAGGAAAACTAGACTAGCTAATGAGGAAGCCCATGCTACTCTAAATAACTGGATTGGCCAGCTTATAGACCAACAAGCGCTTTGGCACAAAATCACAACTGATCAGTCTCCTGGAGATACGGACATGATTACCAGTAAAACAGGGAAAACAAATACTGACAGAATAATGGAATTTGGCCAAGACATTGGTATCCTCTATGGGCCTAATCCAGAGATAGCAAGGCTGAAGATTGAGCAAATGAATTCTGCGGAGCTGCAGCAGAATATATCAGAAAGATGGATGATAGAACAGACAAGGAACCCACTCTCAATGAAGCTGATAACATATAATGTATGAGGACAGGGGACAGGGAAGGAAGAACCAAGTAAAGGAACTAATAAATCAGCATAGAGTTGACTACATCAGCTTACAAGAAAAAAAAAACTGAAAACAATTGATAGAAGACTATGCCAACATCTCTGGTATGACAATGATTTTGATTGGTTATATAGTGATTCTGTGGGTCAATCAGGTGGACTTCTATGTATCTGGAATAACAACAAGTTCGTCATGACATCCATACTTGCAGAGGATGGTTTTATAGGTGCAGTAGGCAGCTGGAATAAGAAGGAAATAGTTAGTAATATGATAAATGTATATGGTCCTAGGGACCTCCAGTCCAAGATACTGCAATGGAATAGTATAAGAGATTTGTCCATAGGACATGAGGAGGAAAAGTGGTGCATCATGGGGGACTTCAATGCCGTGTTTAAGTCAGAGGAAAGGAAAGGTACACCCCCATCATAATTATTCTCCAGAAAGGATAGCCTTTCAGCAGTTTGTCTGGGAGATGCAGCTGCAAGATCTCAAAATGGTAAGAAGGAATTTCACATGGTATAGTCTTTGAAGTGTATGAGCCGACTAGATAGATTCCTTGTAAATGACAATTGTCTAAGATCTGTCTTTGATTGGACGCAAACTAGTTTAGACAAGGAAGATTCAAATCATTGCCCTGTGAGCTTGAGCTTGAAAGTCCAAAACTGGGGACCTAAGCCCCTAAGAGTCCCGGATTGTTGGTTGGAAGATAACACTTATAACAAATTGATAGAAGAGTCATGGAAACAACCCTGTACACTGAGGTTTGCTAGTCAGAGGATCAAGTTGAAAATCAAAGCTATCAGAATGGGCATTAAGGAGTGGAATGCTAATATACCAAGAAACCCGAGAGCTGAAAGAAAAAAGCTGTTGAACTAACTACGAACTGGAACTGAGAGCTGAGCAGGATGGAAATTTGAGTACCTATGAAAATCTGGAGGTTCTTAGGATCAGTGAGAAACTGCTTGGTATCTCAAAAAAACTAGATAGTATTCTCTATCAGAAATCATCCCTGAACTGGCTTCAACAGGAAGATACAAACTTAGCTTATTACCATAAGGTACCGTTTGGTATCAGGTTTCCGGCAGGATAACTTGACTCATCACCCAGTTATCCTGAGTTATACGACGTTTGGTATCAAGTGGAGTTATCACGTCACACGAGTGATAACTCCATTTTACGTGATAAACGAGTGATCACTCGCACAATCTTATCCCGTTGAAAAGGTGGGATTTGTTTCATCACTCACTTATCACTCGTTGGAAAATTACCCAAATAACCCTCCTTAACACATTAATTACGCTATTACATTATATTTATTCAATTTTCCCTCTCATTTCATCCAAACCCGCCCGCGTCAAGAACCCTAGCCCGGATCCCGTAGCTTTATCTGTGCAAGAGACACTCCCATCTCATTCCCCCAGCGATTGTGTAAGTAAATTTGGTTAATGTTTCTGTATCGTTTCTTATTACCAGAGATTTTGGGGGAATTGTTGTTCGGGTTGTCCTAATTCACCTTCCAGAAGAATCGTGTTTAGAGATTATTGGATTTGGGGTGCTCGACCGTGAGGGATATCTATTGGGTAATTTCTTGGGCGGGTTTTAGTTGTTTCGGTTTCTGTTTTGGAGGGTTCGTAAAGCATTAGAAAATATTCATCTTATACTCTCGTAAAGCATTAGAAAGTGTTGTTTAGATTTAGTTGTTTTGGTTTCTGTTTTAGGTATTAGGTTTCGATTTAGTTGTTTTGGTTTCTATTTTAGGTATTAGGTGTTTCGATTTAGTTGTTTTGGTTTCTGTTTTAGGTATTAGGAGTTCCTGATGGTGTGTTAAACCTTATTTGTTTAGGGGTAAGCTTCTATTTCACCTTATGTTTCTGATTTGATGTTTACTCACAGATTATCAAATGTGACAGATTGGTTGTTGGGTAATGGGTTAATGTCTTATATTTGTTCATTTTAACATTTTGGTGTTTCCAACTAAACTTGTTTCCTTTCCCTTTTAAGCTATGGATATAAGGAAATTTTTAATAGTAGCTATAGCCTTCTTAGAATGTCTTCTAGCTATTCTAGAAGTAGCTAAACAGCATAGGAAGGATGCTGCAAGTCGGCTCCTTCGTAAGCACAAGCGCGACAACGTTGAACCTCCAAAGTATCAAATACTAGATAGAATATCTGAAAGAGTAGCATTCATAGAACGAATTACGCAAGACAATAATAGAGATTGCTTTAAAAATTTAAGAATGTACACCAGTGCTTTTTCCGAGTTGTGCAAGGTACTCATAGAAGAATGTGGCTTAACCCCCCGACCACTACGTTTCAGTTGTGGAAAAGGTTGCCATCTTTCTACGAACAGTGTGGGGGAAGACTAGGTCTAAGAACAAGCGCAAAGACAATACAACAGATATTTAGGCGGAAACCTCTTCGGAAGTGAAAATCTTGAAGGAGTTTTGTGGTCATTATTTAGGCCAGGATGATCACACCACCGCCTTGTTCGCCGAGCTTGAGACGTTTAGGAACCTAGACATTAATACTCGTATCAAACTTGTGGATCATTTGGTCTCACACGAAGGGCAACGGGTGGTATGGAAGCTTCTGGATGCAAATGGGAGGGTGTCTTTCGTGAATTCCTTCCTAGCAGGAAATCTATGATTAGAGGACTGTTGCGTAGAACTTTTGGTTATTGCCTATTTTGTTTAGGAACTTATCTGGAACATACTGTTATTTTTTTAAGAATGTTAGGAAGCCCTTTTTTGTATAGGTATCTGGATGATGTTTTGTTATGAATGCAGGAAAAAAGTTGTTTTATTATGAATCCAACATGTTTGTTCCTACCAACATAATTGGTTCCTACAAACAGAATATATACCCAACACAAGCGCACAGAGTAGGCAGAGAATCATTCTTCCAAAACAAACAAAAGCTCCTACCATAGAACCTAAAACAATAAGCATACTCCTGGCCCTAAACTTGGTTCCAAAACATACAGAAACCATAAGAACAGGTTACATTCTAGTCATATAACATGAGCCTACATAAAGAAGTCGGCTAGCCACTCGTTTATATTTCGTTCATCTGTCACACATGACGAAGGTTGAACAGGATCGAAGAGCCTTCGTGCGACGTTCGGATTCTGATCCACGGGATAATCAACATCCAAGGGATTGTCACAATCGTTTAGATAATATCAGAAATGGACTGGGAAACGGAAGAATTTTTAAAACCTACTCCTTTCGTGTTGGCCTACGGCGAGATGAACGGCTGCGTGACGAACTGGCAATCCAAGAGTGATCTATTTGCGTGTAAATGATTGGAGTTGCTAGGGCTTTGAAGGTTCCAATTGGAAGGAATTTCGCGACGAGAAAGGCGAATGAGAATTAGGGTTTGCAATCTTTTATATTGTGGATTCGAGGGTAATTATGTCAATCCATGTTATTTATCCTTTTTTGGTGCATATCCCGTGTCCTCCAGCGGATACCAAATGGTGGTTTAATTTTTTTTATCACCCAAAGAAAATGCCCCTACCCGTAGGACAAAAACGTATCACTTGTTTGTCATTTAGTTATCATTTGCACAAAAAAAAAAGTTATCCTGATACCAAAGGGGTCCTAAATGGATTAACAAGAATGGACATAGAAGTTCAATCCAAGGTACTGGGAGAATCATATCTGGATAGAAGAAGCTGAGCAGGTTAAGAACTGTTTTAGGCAGCACTTTGCAGATAGATACACAAAGAAACACTGGTCAAGGCCTAAACTCCCTGACAATCTCTTCAAGAAGCTATCATATGAAGCCAGACAAAGGCTGATCTCTCCTTTCTCAGAAACTGAAATAATGGAAGCAGTGCAAAGTTGTGGCAATGAGAAAAGTCCAGGTCCAGATGGACTAAACTTCAAGTTCATAAAACACTTCTACTACCTTATGAAGGATGAGGTATATCAAATGCTGTTGGAATTTTATAAAAATAGTAAACTGGCCACCGCTAGTAATACTGCGCATATCACACTTTTGGCAAAGATAGACAATTCAATGCAAGTGCGGGATTATAGGCCTATTACCTTGATTGGATCAATGCCAAAGACCATATCCAAGGTCCTTGCACTATGCATCAGAACTGTGATGGACGAAGTTATAGCCCCAAACCAAATGGCTTTTCTTAAGGGCAGAAAGTTGCTTGATGGAATTGTGAATGCAAATGAAGCAATAGATGAAGTGAAAAAATTGAAAAAGCAGACTTTAATCTTCAAAGTTGATTTTGAAAAATCCTTTGACACCATCAACTGGAAATACTTATAGTAGGTAATGGACAACATGATCTTTCCATCGATTTGAATATCCTGGATAATGGAACTCCTGAACTCTGTATCTACATTCGTCCTCATTAATGGTAGCCCAACTACTGAATTTTTTCCTCAGAGAGGCCTGCATCAAGGGGACCCACTATTCCCCTTTCTGTTCCTAATAGCAGCTCAGGGCCTTTCTCTGATGTCGGACAAAGTAGCAGAATTACACAAGTTCAGTCTATTGAAAATTGGAAGAACCAAGGTTCCTCTTTCACACCTTCAATTTGCTGATGATACCTTATTGTTTGGACTGGCTTCTTGGAATACAGTTAGAACCTTCAAAGCCCTCTTGCAGAACTTCGAGCTGATCTCTGGACTACGCATAAATTTCTGCAAAAGTCAGCTACTTGGTATTAACATCCAACAGACTGTTTTGGAAAAAATGTCAGCATACCTGGGCTGCAGGACTGGTGGTCTGCCTTTGAACTATCTAGGACTTTCTGTAGGCATTAATCACCATAGATAGAAGGCATGGAAACCAGTGGTGGACAACGTGGAGAAAAAAATGAAAGCTTGGGAAAATAAATTATTGTCCACAGGAAGTAGGTTGGTATTGATAAATTATGTTCTATCATCTCTTCCATCAAATTATCTGGCCTTTTACAAAGCCCCTCAGATTGTACTGAAGAAGCTACTTTTCCTCCAAAGAGCCTTCTTCTGGGAAAGTCCTGCAGAAAAGAGAAAAGTGTGTTGGACTTTGATTGGGGAAATTGGGGAAATTGGGGAAGATCATTGGTGCTCACTTACAGGATAATACACCAACGGAAATTGGGAAAGATCATTACAGGTATTAAGGTAGCAAAAATGGGGAGTATGTAGTGAGTTTGGCATACCAACACATAACTGAAGACACGGCAGACATGTTCTCTGCAGAAGAAACAGAAAACCTCAGGTGCTTATGGAATAAATTCTCACAAAGAAAGCAGATCATCCTGGTCTGGAAAGCCTACATGGAAGCACTACCACTTAAAAAGAGACTGCAAAGAAAAACATCATCCCTCATGACCAAGAAATAAATTGTATCCTATGCATATCTGATTAGGAAACTGGTGCTCACTTAATCTCTATCTGTCCACTAATTGTTTCTGTTTGGCAAGATATTATAGAATGGTTGTTCTAGAGTAGGGCTATTGCTAATCAACAGACCCAAGTGGCGCCATTACAGGAGTTTGTCTCTTCAAAGCCAACAGGTATAAACATGGATGCATGGAAATTCATCTGGATATCACTGGTATGGCAAATCTGGAATTCAAGGAACAAATCCCACTTTGAAGGGACTGAAATCATTTCCCAGACCATTGTACAAACCATCCAGAGGAATACATGACTTGGTGTTAAAGCAAAACGAGGTCCCTCACAGCCCTACACAATGGTTGGCTGGCTCATGCATCCACAAGCTTGTCTCAAATTCTAAGTCAGGAAAAAAATCAAGTTACCAGTAAGCTGATCAAATGATGGATCAATATATGGAATACAAAATGATAAGAAACAGGTGGCGGTATACAGGAGCTATAACAAGAGGATTCTGATGCCTCTTGTGGCAGAAATAAGAGATCATTCTGACTCATGCATTGCAATAAAGTTAAGAAGCAGAAACATGCAGCTGGCATGAACCAAATCTGCAGCAATATTCAGCACCTCCGTGGGGGTCGTAGCCAAGAGATCAGCTGACCAACTGATGAGATAATGACACCACATATGACAAATGTGTGAAGAGGAAGCTGATATTCAACACAATGATGCAAGAAAAAAAATTCAAATCCTGTTCATGATAAGAATGCTTACTAGTTGTTTCTTGAAAGTGAGCTAATATGCCTATGCCCAACTGGAGTTCTCTCTATCTATTACAGGGATAGTTAACCCAACATAAATGGGATTTGAACCAATATCTCTATAAAAAAGGAAGTTGACAATGTGACAGTCATGATGTTATGTTTGGTGAAGAGCGAAAGATGACGATGATCTGAATTTTGAGTTACTTTGTGATCTACTATGATGCTGGGTGAGCCATGTACCAGATCACCATCAACTATACTAGAGGTCATGAAGGGAAGGCAAGGCATACAGTTCATTATCAAGATATCAACTAGTGGCATTTCTCTAGTGCTTCTACGATTCTGACTTCTTTTTATATAGTCCTTGGCTGTTTTTTCTTAATCATTATTTTCTTCTTTCCTTTTGTAAATCACTTTATATTATATATAAAAATTTAGCTTATCAAAAAAAAAAAAAAAGGGATCACATCCGTGGAGCTCAATCTTTCTGTACAACTACGTAGGTGTTTGCTGAATCGATTCAGGATCGTATTTTGATTTATTTTATATTTTTTTTTTAGATTTTTCTTTTAACTGTGTGCTAAAAGGAACCGAATTGTTATATGTTAACAATTACATGTGCTAATTCATTTGGTTGTAAATGCTCTTATATGTTTTTACCCTGAATTTGTTTCATTACGTGAAAAAAATAGATTTTCTTAGAAGTTCCTAAATGGGAAGTTCAATAAAATGAACTATGATATCTGGCACAAGAAGATTCCGTATCTTCTGAACGAGAAAGATGTCATAGAGGATACTACTACCACCATGGTAGAACCCTAGAAATCAGGTGAGATCTATGATGCATGGGCCAAGAAGGATCATTGTGCTCGCCGTACTATGTTGTACTGCATGCACGACAGTGAAGAAAGATGTCATAGGCATTGACACCTACAAACTCCAGCTCCATAGCAAAAACACACTATTATTGCATGACACAATCTATGTGACAGGAGTTAGATGTTGCTTAGGTTCAGTAGTTTCCTTGTTGCGACTTGGTTTCTCATTTAATTTTCATCCTAAAAGATTGAATATTGAATACGGTGATGATGTGTTTGATAATGGCTCGTATAAACATGGATTTTGTGTTCTTGACTTGGATGATATTTATGATTTTCATAGTTCAACTTAGTTTTCAATATAGATAACGTTTCGAATCTGTTAAGTGGCATGCTATACTTGATTATATTGACCAAGATATGTTAAATAAACTTGCTAAGGAATGTTTATTAAACCAACTCACTAAGGCTAATTTGTTTGTGTGGGAGCCTTGCTTATCTATCAAGGCTAGCAAGAAACCTTTTGGTAAGGCTTCTAGAGCTTCAAATCCCCTGGATTTAATTCATTCCGACATTTGCGGATCTATGAATGTGAGAGCACGTCATGGGGCTTCTTACTTCATCACCTTCATAGATAACTACTCATGTCTTGGACACGTGTATTAGTTGTTTCATCGTTACAAAGCACTTGATGTGTTCAAATGTTACGTAGCCGAAGTAGAGACCCAGTTGGAGCGAAAGGTTAAGATTTTTTGTACTGACTACGATCGCGAATACCTTTTTGATATGTTCAAAGGGTAATTGTGATGAAAAGGGCATAGTAAGGTAACTTAAAATTCATTATACTCCACAGCAAAACGGTAATGCGGAACGTAGAAATTGTACCTTACTTGATATGGTTAGGTCAATGATGGCGCAAACCAACCTATTTATTCACTTCTGTAGAGATGCGTTGCTCACGGCAACATACATCCTCAATAAATTACCAAGCAAGAGTGTCCACCACTCCATATGAGTTATGGAATGCAAGGAAACCTATTTTGGACCATATGCGACCATGGAGTTCGGCGGGCTATGTGCACAACCCAACCCATCAACATGACAAACTTGGTCCAAGAACAATCAAAAGGGTGTTCATTTGATACCCCGAGCATTCGAAAGGATATGCGATATTCGGCGAATACCCGAATGTGGGCATGACTGAAATAGACAATCAAAATGTCAAATTTTAGATGATTAGTTCTCAACTATCGGTGAAGTAAAGCAGGATAGTCAGTTGTTACTTACCAAACAATGAGGGTCAACATGAAAGAAAGGTAAGTCCCCAACCTTCCATGCCTAGGAACGAGATTGGTTCTCAAAACCTAGACCATGACGATATGACTCTGCTCCACAAATCAGAGGGCTAGTGGGAGCGACCCTTCTCACACCGTTAGCCCCATGAGCCAAAGAGCTAGTAGGAGTAGATCCCCAATTAGACAAATACAAGATCCTAAAACTCCGAAGGAGTGAACACGAAAGAATTCCTCGATGATATTTTCAAATTAAATAAAATGTATTCTTTTGTGCTCCTTTGGAAATAGAAGAGTCTGTCTCTTATGATGAGGCTATGGGCTTACCCGATAGAGAAAAATGGTTAAGTGCCATGAGGGATGAGATGGACTCAATGCACAAAAATAAGATATGGGAACTTGTTGATCTCCCAAATCGGCGAAAACCAATTGGATTCAAGTGGGTCTTCAAGGTTAAAGGCGGTGCAAATGGATCAATCGACAAGTTTAAACAATCTTCGATGACAAAGTGTGCCTTCGTAAAAGATCCATATATGGTTTTAAACAGTCTTCCAGATTGTGATACTTCAGATTTCATAAAACCATTATTTCATTTGGCTTTATCATGATAGATGAAGACCACTTTGTGTATGTCATAAAGACAAAGGAAAGAATAATGTTTCTCTCCTTATTTGTCGATGATATACTACTGCTGGAAATAACATGGAAATGATCAACGCCACTAAGCAGTGTCTATCTTCCATCTTCAAGATGAAAGTTATGGGTAAGGCTAGATATGTCCTAGGTGTGGAGATCACCAAAAATCGTCCTAAGAACCTGCTGGATTTGTCACAACAAGCATACATAAATAAAATCTTAGAATAGTTCAGGATACATTATTCCAAGCCCGTTGACATCCCTATTGATAAGGCTCTGGCGCTAAGCCTCAATCAATGCCCAAAAATAGACAAAGAAAGGAGCATGTGAGCATTGTCCCTATGCCAGTACCATAAGGAGTGTGATGTACGCCATGTTATGTACACGGTCAGACATCTACTTCGCGGATGGGTTTGTGAGCCGTTACCAAAAAAATCTGAGGCCTGTCATTGGCTAACAATTGAGATGATTTTTCATTACCTTTGTGGAAAGACCGATCTAGTCCTATGTTACCAATGGGGAGACCTACGATTAAAAGGTTTTATGGATGTTGAATAGGGAGGTGATTTGAATGAGTCCAAGTCACCTTTGGATATGCCTTCATCCTTGGTAGAGGAACCATATCTTGGTGCAGCAAGATTGCATCGCTTTGTCAACTATGTAAGCAGAATATGTTGCATGCTGTGTAGCCGTGCAAGAGGCACTCTGACTTAAGAGTTTTCTACAGTACCTCGATCTGACTCCGAGGCCTGATGATCCTGTGAAAATGAACTGCGACAATACTACAACAATCCAGTTTGCTAAGGATTCAAAGTTCCATAGAAAGACAAAGCACATCCGAAGACATTACCACTTTGTTCGAGATGCTGTTAACAAAGAGGATATCACTATCAAGTATATTTCTACTGACAAGATGATCGCTAATTCAATGACCAAATCCATTCGTAAGGATGTGTTTAGAACTCATATCATGAGTTTAGGATTACGTAGGGTTTGATCATATCTTGTAATGATAAGGGCACATTTTTGTAATTGTTGATTATGAAATAAAATTGGTGTTTTCTTTGCATCGGGCATTTTTGGATATATGCAATCAATTAATTATGCACAAGAAATATCACAAGGCTTTGTGATTGACCCTGTCACATAGTTAATTGCCCTAATGATTATGCAACATAAATGATGAGACTTGTATATGTTCTAAAAGTCGCTTCAGTATTTCTAAAATGAGATTCTAAGTGAATGAGATATGAAATGTATTTCATATTAAAGCTTTAAGGCCGAATATAGAGGAAAAAACTCAGTATATTTATCCAATGCTACAATTTGCATGACATCAGTAAGTGACCTGCCCAAATGAGTGGAAGTCATATTATGACACACATATCATACTGTGTGCCACAGAACGATCGTTGTGAAAATAACAAAAGAATTCTCTGATTGTCATTGTGTGATTACACGGACATACGTTTGTCCATCTAGATGCTACTCTTTGACTTAGAGAGGACTTGAAGTTGAGGCTTGATGATGCTACTTTAGTATCTCATCCAAGGTCTAGAATCCATACAGTCCCGCAAACCATGCTAAGAAAGCAGTTGAGTCGATATGGATGATCATCAGTGTTTAGGGAACACTCTGTCTAACTTCACCATATTTTTAATGCATGTTACATTATGTAATCAAATATGGTATAGTTTAAAGGGATGAGTAGTTATCGGTGATGCAAAGAGAATTTGGGGTATCGTTACTTTAAAAGTGTCATGTTAGTTAGTTGGTAACTTAATATGACGCTATTAGTTACTTTTTGGTCGCACGGCTCACTTCTCGTATGATGCGTCGGGAGATTCAAAGCTATATTTTGTAGTACGGCTTATATAGTCAACTGAGAACTGTTAGACAAAATAAGTTTGTCCAATTAAATTAATTAGAGTAATTATTTGTTAATTATCTAATATTAGGGTAGGATTCTGACATATCAATTAGGGTTGGATTCTGCTTCACCTCCTATATAAAGGGCGTACTATGCTCCTACTTCTAGACATCAATACATAATTCTCATGTGCTGAGAACCCAAAACAAATACGTTGTTTTCTTGAATTATTGCCTCACCATCCACGGAGGAGAATTAAAGTTCGTGGATTATACGAGGACTATAGTATAATCAACCGAAGGATTATAGTTGAGAGGGGCCACACGGCATACCGTGAAGGCAATGAAATTGTTGATATTCTAACTAAGCAAGGTGCACACGGTGTCTCTAAACACTACAACAGCCTAAAATCACTTCCAAAAAACCCTATAGGCATGCTAAGACTTGAAAAGATGGGAGTACCAAACTTAACGGGGTGGAAACCTTCTTTTATTTAATGGAGAAAGCCCCCCTTCGTATCCAAATATCCCCCTTGTCCCTGAACTTTGCTCTTGGTCCTTTATTTTCAGTGGATGTTCCAGCCAAAAACGATTGAGCCTTGCACGCAAAGTCTTCCTCCACACTTACAGCCACTTCGTCAAACCCAAATTTTTTAATTTTTCCACGGTTAATGTTAACTTAGAGAAAATGTCATTTGAATAATGTGATACCAATTCATATTCGTATACAGGTTTCCTTAAAAAGGAGTACAAGAATTGTACAGTGAGTTTTCTCTGCGCTTTTGCCTTTCCCCTTCATATTCGGAGTGAGTGCGTGCCTTCAAGAAAAAGAGGGAAGCTTTCACGGAATTTGTTGCTTGTGGCTGCTCCTATTTTTTTGGTAGGTAAGGTTTCAGAAATCGAACCCTACTTAGGTATTCGGGTAGAGTCTGTCGATGGGACAGAACGATAGCATGCGGATCCGACCCGACTAATCCTAGTGGTGATAAAGAAGAGTTGGAGCCCAGTGGGTTTCGAATACCCGACCTCTTGGCATGCCCGGATGGTTTGATGTCTAGCCACTGGGACAGCTCGCGCCGTCGCGTGTGGCTGCTCCTACATCCACTTCTCCATTCTCCTACAATTTTGGAAGAAGAACCTTTAATTGATACGGATGATTCTGAAGAAACCCAATCGCCAAAGTCTGATCCAGCTGTCGATTTCGTATTAATGGGACGATTAATAATAAAGGGGATTTTAGTCCTAAATATTTAAAATTTATATAAAATTAATATTAGGAGAAACCACGTGGGGGGCTGGTGCAAGAGTTAAGACAAGCGGGTTGTGGTGACTAGAGATGTTGGCCCGGCCCGCCTGGGTAGAGATGTCCAAAACGACCCGCGGCCCAGGCCCGTCCCGTAATCGGCCCGGACCCAACACGCCGGGTCGGCAGCACGACGGGCCGCGGGCCGCCCGAAAACAAGGGTCCAGTCCTGGGTAGCATTTTCCGCAACCCGCGGCCTGGCAGGTCCGGATTTTTCTGGACACGGCGAGACAGCCCGACGGTTCAACCGGACGGGTCCATCTTTCTTTTAAAAAAAACCAAAATTGTCGCCGGACCCGGAGGGCCGCCCGCCCGAAAACCCGTCAACCCGCCGATTTGGTATTTGAAATAAAAAAAAAATTGAATTTTGCTTTGCCGCCGACCCGGAGGGCTAACCGGCGGGTCGACCCACCGGAAAAGTCACTTTCCAGGCGGGTCGACCCGCCGAGCTCGGGCGGGAATTTTGAAATCAAAACGAAATTAAAAAAATTTAAATAAAAAAATCTCGAGGTGGCCTGCCGTGTGGCCCGGGGGCCCGGCGGGCCAC
>JAOWBN010199308.1:0-11681 GCA_028565015.1 Pinguicula moranensis | reverse complement strand
CCAACATTGCATAATTTCTATGCTTTAAGACCAAATGATGATAATCCTTGTGCATGGAAGTCTATATGGCTTTCCACAATCTGGCTGATTTGGAAAACAAGAAATAAAAACACTTTCAAGAAGTGGAGATCAATAATGCACAGATTACACACACCATTCAGCACTCTACATGGCTCTAGTTAAAGGCAAAAGAACAGAGCATTTGTTTTTTTACACTCTAGAAGACTGGCTCTTAAGGCCAGAAACATGCATGAGGTTCAACGTGTGAAAAAAGGACTCTCTATTTTTGATAATGCCTCCCTTCCCATTTTACTACCTACAAGATATGTACTCAACTTCTTATGTAAATGTTCAATCTGCTAGTGAGCTTCCTGAAAATTAGCAACAATACTTGACTAGCAAAGGATAATAGAGTATGTGTGGTTGGTTGAATATTGCTAGACTTTGATGCTATAAGGTTAACAGGATGAGCTTAGTTAACTACTTTAGTAAGGATACTTGAAGCCATCGGCTGCCTGCATAGTTGAAAGCCAGCAGATCAATGTTGCTCTGTCATAAGTCTTTGCTTATGAAATTGTGGCAACAATCTCTAGGCTGTGACACTATATAGTATACAGGTTGAGCTGGATTTTTAACTAAGTAAAGCTACATGTAGTCATTTCATGGCAACCTACATAGCTGATAGTCATGCAATCACTTTATTCAACACTATATTCTATTATATTCCATCGGATTCAGACAAAAGCACAAAGGGATATGCATTGCATAGTCATCTAGTAGCTTCATAAATGTATTTTATTTGTAATATGAATGTTGTAACTCTTTTTATTTAATGAATTTTTGCCCATAAAAAAAAAACTTCCACAGATGATAGCCATTCCTACACTCTTGTTCAGTGCTACTTATAAGGAGAAATTGTTGTGCCATTTATCAACCCAAAACCTTATACCTTCACCAAAACCTACACTTATCCTTATGTGTTGACTGT
The DNA here is from genome assembly GCA_028565015.1 of Pinguicula moranensis. Classification (NCBI taxonomy): domain Eukaryota; kingdom Viridiplantae; phylum Streptophyta; class Magnoliopsida; order Lamiales; family Lentibulariaceae; genus Pinguicula; species Pinguicula moranensis. Next base: position 10,693 of record JAOWBN010199308.1, on the reverse strand, counting down.
ACCAATTTGAACTCATTATTTCCTGTATGTTATTCCACCAACCGGAGGCATACTCTCTGCCTCTTCTTCTTTCTCTTGGTCTCATGAATTGAGACATTGTCTTTGAGTATTCTCTTAATCCCCCAACTGATAATAGACCTGCAGAACCATATTTGGACCTAAGTATTTGCATGGCGAGGTCCTTTTCCCAGATAGCAAACATTCCCCTAATTTACCAAGCATTGCTCCATTAAAAGAATTTAGACAATGTACCCACAATCCACCACTTTCCACAGTTGTAGCTATCTTGTTCCAGGAGATCAAGCACATCTTCCTTTTATCCTTATGACTATTCTAGAAGAAGGATCTCTAGAATGTGATTAGTTTCTTGTTGACAGTGGATGGAGCTTTCAGGAAGCAAAAAAATGTATGGGTAATGTAGCAAGAACAAAGTTTATCAGAACTAGTTTGCCACCTGTGGATAGATATTTATGATCCCACATGTTGAGAGCTTTACTGAACTTATCTAGTACTGGATTCCATGTCGAGCGCTTGGAGGGATAAGCCCCCACTAGTAGTCAAAAATATTTGAAGGGTAGGGATGCAGTTGTACAACCCATATAAGCTACCATATCTTCCACTGTGGACTGTTGCATGTTGATGCACAGAAGGTTACTCTTGCAATAGTTGATGCGAAAACCAGAGGTGACCTCAAGATTTTGCAGGAGGGCTTTAATGGATTTGATTGTACTCCACCTTGCCTGTCCAACAACAATGTGTCATCGGCAAATTGCAGATGTGAAAGCTAAACTTTGTCGCTACCAATATCCACTCCTCTGAACATATAAAGGTCCACAACCTTGTTGATCATAACTAAAAGGCCCTCAGCATCTAATAAGTACAAAAGGGTGATAGTGGATCACCTTGCTGAAGACCTCTCTTGGGAAATGGGGCTGTCATTAATGATAACCGAAGTACGTGCTGATTCCAGTAGTTCCTTTATCCACCAAGTCTAACTGAAAGGAAAACCCATTTGGATCATGACATCCTGTAAGTAGATCCAATTAACCGTGTCAAAGGCTTTTTCAAAATCAACTTTGAATATGATTAGTTGCTTTTTATTTTCCTTAGTTCATCCACAACCTCATTGGAAATCATAACACCATCAAGTGGTTTTATACCCTTAATGAAAGCCATTTGATTGGGGACAATGATCTCATTCATGGCAGAGCTGAGCCTGTTTGCTAACATCTTCGCAATGATCTTTGACATAGCTCCCATCGGTGTTATAGGTTTGTAGTCTTGAACTTTCAAAAGAGTATCAGTCTTAGCAAGTAAGGTAATATGAACTGCATTGCTCCCTCGTGCCATTTTGCAGTTCCTGTAAAATTCAAGAAAAACCTTATAGATGTTAGCCTTAAACAGTTGAAGAAAATGCTTGATAAAATTAAAGTTCAGCCAATCAGGGCCATAACTTTTTCCACTGCCGCAGTCGTGAATTGCATCCATTATCTCCATTTCTGTGAAGGGCGTCACCAGATGAGTTTTAGCCATTTGGGAAAGCATTTTGAATCTCATGTTATTGATCTTTGGTCGAATCCAAGGCAACTCTATATATCTTTCCTAAAAGTGTTTTTTAAAACACTCTTTAACTACTTATCAAAAAAAAATTCCTTAACTAGCTCAATGTCCTCTAACCAGGTAGAACCATTCACACTCCATGAATTGTATTCCTCCTCATATTCTTATTTATCCACCTATGTAAATATGTTGTGTTAGCATCTCCTTTTGAATCCAATTAATACGAGATTTTCGAAAGAGTGATTAGTCTATGTTCTTTGTGAGGATAGACAGTTTATCCTTGAGTCTCTGAACTGTTTGCTGGTCTTCTTCTGTGTTTTGTGACAAGAGGTTTGTTCAACTTTCAGTTCAATCTCTATAAGCTTATTTAACATCTTCTTATGTTCAAATAGTAAGTTACTTTGAGCAATTTGATTCCAGGTTTTAATGCCAACTCTTAGTGCTTTAATTTTGCTCTTGATTCTTTAGCTGGCATAGCCCGTAGGGCTTGTACTGTTCAAGATATTCTCTACGACAGAGTTAATCATCCACCGAGCAATCAAGAAATCTTAAAGGTTTTGGTCCCCAGTTTTGTACTTTACAACAAAAGGAAACAAGACAATGATCCGAGACTCTATCTAGGCCAACTTCAGTCCATGTTGTTTCCTGCCCCATCCAGATTTCATTCACCAAAAATCTATATAGTCTGCTCATTGCTTTCAATGATTTTAGGTATCAGGTAAACCTTCTCTTCTCCATTCTAAGATCCTGCAACATCATCTCACTAAAAAAGGCTTTGAGGGTTGTGATCTCTTGATCTCAAGAGTGATGAGATGATCCTTTTCTTCCACTTGGGTCCAGTATTGCATTAAAATCCCGCATGAGACACCATTGTCCCCCTTTCCTACCTCGATATATATCTCTAATTTCTCTCCACTAACTTATCTTAGCAGGCAAGTCACTTGGACCATATAAATTCAGCATATTTGAGACTGTTTCTTCACAATCGCATCAAATTGACACAACTAAGAAGTCATCTCCAGAGAGGATATTGTGTTTGCTGAATTTACTACTAATCACGGTAGCCCCCCATTTTCCCCTAGAGATCCTTGAGAGATCCAATCAATATTTACTATCAAACCATAAGTAATCACACAATTTTTTGGCTATGAAATCCATCTTTGTTTCCTGAAGACTTATAAAATCTTCTTTCTGTGGCACGATTATAATCCTTGACTCTCTTTCTACTCCCTTGGCCACAATTATTTTCATTCAGGGATAACTTCTCCTCCTCGAGCTATCATAGATAACTGCTATCACAACCCTTTTGTTGTTACAATTAATGTGAATCAGCAACTCACGTGTTTCTTGTGAGTTTTGTCCATATGCCAAACCCAACGCTATACCAATTGTCATAGTTTGATCGACCTCTACCCCAAGCTGATCAAATGACGAATTTGGCAAAGGCAAGGTTTTAGGAGATCTAGGTATTTGTTGCTCAGCTAGCTGGCCAATCCAATCCTCAAGAACTACTAAGTCTCGATTTCTATCCAGATCAACTTCTTTCCTTTTTGGTTTCTAGTTTTAGCCCCCCCTGTTCTTCTTCACCAGTTGTTTTTTAGGAGTAAGAACATCCATGGAGGATTGTGGGATACCGACTGGTGGGAAGTCAACTGCATAGGTATTTGGGAGAATCGGTGCCTCTATGATAGGTGCAGGATACTGATTACCATCCTTCGACAATGGCGTGGTCGGTCCTGAATTATGTCTCAGTGATTAACGAGGCTTAATGAGGCCAATTTTTTGTGAAGGTGGACCAACACTAGCATTAACTTCTACAAAACATTTTTCCATTGCGGGTAGCTCACCATTATTATTCTATAACACAATGTCCTTTGATATAACTAAGGGATCTTGTATTTAAGATTCATTCTTAGTAGCAGTGTCAGTCTTGGCTATAACATCAGGAGATACCTTATTCAATGTGGAGTTAAGTACACCTTGTGTCTCATGTACTCTCTCATCATTAATACTAGCCATACAACTCTTCATCAAACACTGAAAAGGGGTGGGCCACCAATTCAATTTAATAGGTATCCAAACATCTTTTGACAGTGTGAGTAACATTAATCCCACTAGATGCCGTCAGGGCATTGTCTTGTGCAACAGTTTGAGAGACAATCCTCAAAGCAAGCAGATCTTCTTTGGTGAGAGAGGATTTTTTGTCCACTTTTGTATCCCCTACCTTATTTTGCACATGAGGGAGCATGGGAGGGATAGCCTATTAAGGTGTACGCTCCTGTGTACTTTCTTCACAATCTGCCAGTTCAGCTAAAGAATAATCATCAGAGCTGAAACTAGACTCTGCCATACTCCTCTACTCAGATACATGCCACCAATTATCATGGAATCTATCATTTCTTAATGCAGTAATGTGTAGAGTGTGTAATACACCATCAATCAGGATAGGTAGAGTTGCACTTACCTGTGAACCCAACTCAACCAGAATCAACATTTGAGTTGCCTCTAGGTAGCATCTATGACTGATGCAATCATCAATTTTGACTAGCTTTCCTATCTTAGCTCCTATGCTCTCCAAGATCGACTTGTTCTACAATTGTATTAGTAAACCATACATCTTTATACAACACAGGCACTGTGGTTTAAGCATTATGAAACTACCTGACAAGTGAACAAAATCAGTCAACCAGTTTAGCAACCACTCAGCATCATTTTTCAAAAGATTCTTTAGGTCAAGTTCCTCTTCTTCCCAAATGAGTATCTTTCTGGCTCACATGGGACTGACTATGATATTCAAATAGCCAACATATTTTAGCCCCAACTGTAAGTCCTTCCATCCTTCTAGAACTTTCAGTGTGCCCACATAGCTGTGTTTGAGCAAAGATGAGTCTTCACCTGCAATGGTGAATTGCAGAGCCATATCCATCTCATTCTCTTTACTTAACAGTGACCCTGTCACCTTTGGGGGGAGAGGGTGGCGCCGTACTAGTAGAGGTATCAGTCATTACCCTTTTCCTATGGAGTTTGCTCGGATGATTTCCATCTTGGATTTCATCACAGGGGCATACAACTTACGCTTATCCATTTTCTCAGGTGTCGTGGGAAATTTAGCAACATTTTCCCGCAAGCGATAGGATCTGAGCCATATATTGTTCAGCTAACAATTTGATATCCACATCAAAGGTTTCCTCAAATTTAATGAAACCCAAAGGAAGTCCATTCTTAACCAACTTGTGAACCTTCACTATCCCCTCTTGGGTCCGTTTCAAAGTTGAATTCTAGTAATCCTGTTTCGTGGATTACTTTGATATACCACAAGTTTATTTTTTGTCCTCTGTTTGGTAGGGTCTTATCGTGATTATGAATTAGGGTTATTAATTGTTTGGTAACTTAATTGAAAATGAAAGAGTACATCGAAATGTGATAGATTTATGTTATTTACTAAAATGTCCCCAACCTTAAATATAAAGGCAATTCTTCTCAAATCATTTCTTCATTTTGCATAGTAGAAACAAGATTTCTCCTCACAACAACAGATGCTCAGATCATCCGAAGCAACTCCCCACAATGCTCACCTTTCCCAGAAAAATGATATAGCGCACGAATTTCTGTGCGCACGAATCGCAAGGACGGGGCGAAATGACCATTTTGCCCTCATGTTAAACACAGCGCCCCTATTTAACACAGGAGCAAAACGATCATTTTGCCCCGTTCTGCGATTCGTGTGCACAAAAATTCGTGCGCTATCATTTCTCCCTTTCCCAATACTACGAAGTGCATTAATGGGCTGGAGGAGTGCTGAAAATTTTATGCCCGTGCTAAATAGATGAACGGTGCTTCCAGACATCCCCATCATGAACAATTTCTTTGAAGGAGCTTGTGCTACTTCCCATGCTTTCTTTATAGATATAACGAGCATTCCAGTTACCCTTGGGATATAAATAAATTTCAAGACTCAAATTAAGCAAGAAGTGAACGAAGTATGAATATAAAGACAAATTCCTTCAATAAGACACCCATTAAAGCATAAAACTGTGGAGATCTAAAAAAAAACATGAATCACCCTGCAGTACTTAATTGCGAAGAAGATAACTGAAGTAAACATGAGCTGGCCGCAATAGCCTAATTGCTATGTCACAAAACTGCATAAAACATGAACAGCCTGCAACAGCCTAATTGCTAAGGAGATAAAAGATGAAAACATGAGCAGGCTGGAATAGCCAAATTGCTATGGAGATAACCGCAGAAAACATCAATTGCCTGCAACAACCCAACTGCAATGGAGATAACTGCAGAAAATATGAACTGCTCTGCAATAGCCAAATTGGTATAAAATTAATAAGAAAAAATACAATCCTTTATAAGCAAAGCAAGCCATATAAACTGATGATAGGCATATACAGTCTAGAAGTTGAGAGAGGACCAATGAGCATCTTCTGATGCCAGCGACAAGAAAACATGAAAATTTCTCAACTAATTGCAGGAAAATAACAGAATCAGCAAACATCAACATTCCCTAACCCTTGAAACTTGAAAACAGGAAAAATTAGAACAAAAATCTGCAAAGATAAGCATTTCCCTTGAAGCCTGAAACTGTAACTAGATCTTCCACTGAAATTACTTACAACTAGAACCATCAAACAAGGAGGGAAATCTAGCAAAGTATTTGAAGACAACAAGAAAGAAAACACTCAACGATGACGATTGATCAAAGGAAAAAAATTGAGAAGCCAAAAGCTATAATAGATCTTAAAAAAGAGGTTCAAAATGGAATCTTTGCAGGATAGAATTTCTTGATTGTTGAGGGACGGTGATTTTATCGCCACGAGATTGTTGCATTGATACATCATTTCTCCAAACTTCTTCCCGATAAATACGCTAGGAAACTCATGAATCTTTGAAACCCAGATTCGGGAATTGGGATTTAACTCATTATATTTTTTTGATTTTTTGCCCTTCAGTTTGCAAAGGCCGCTAAATGTTGATGAAGAACGCTGGAAGAAGAAAAAGAGGCAGGAGAAGTGTGTATATATTTGGATATTTTATAATAATTGAATGTTATTAAGGGCAAAAGGATAAATAGATAAGGCGAGTAAATGTGGGATTACCCAAACCTTGCATAAATTTCGGATAAAAAAATCAGAGTAGTCCGTGTTTTATTCCCTATCACTTATTAGTTTTTATTTTCAAATTCAGGTTGTCTAGCAAGAATTAAATTCCTGAATCCACATTTATCTTTTGATCTACGTCAATTCATATCATTTACCCTACTATAAATACTTCGTTCTATTTCCCTGTCTTCTCCCCTTGCTAAAAGATGTCTTCCTCTGCCAAGACTCATTTTCATTCTTTGCCTTTTTCTCCCGTGTCTCCCGACTTTGCAACCCCTACTTCCCCCAACTCCATGAGGAAAATTGGGAAGTTGTAAGGTTTGCTATCTTTCTGGGGTCGGGAGTTCCAACGCTTGTTAAGGGGCTTGAATCGGTTGGACAGGGATGTCCAAGTTTACCATACCATGACAAGTGTATCTGTGACGACCTGGACAACGGTCAAAGCTATCTCCGGTGGGCGATGCATCACATTCAGTACGCAATATAGGGTATCACAAATCCATCCCCTAAGAAACACTAGGTATCGTGATGGAGTACGAGGAGTTTATCGAGAGGTTCGTGTCACCTGAGACTTTTCATCGTTTGGCCAGGCTAGAACAAGTTGACTCCTCAATAGGTGGACAAGCTGAGTTCAACTATCTCTTGTACCAGCTTTTTCGCTGTGTCTGGCGAGACTTGAGGGTAAGAAAGCCATTTATGACCCCTTTTGTTTATCTTGATGTGTATATTCGAAAATATTGATAACGATGTAAGTGGGGGCTATCTGGGGGCTTTTGGTTTTGACTGCTCCTCATACTATCTTCAATAGGATTTTCAATCTTCTTACAATCTTATGAAGAATATTCTAATTCACATGAAGATTTGGAGTCGGGGGCAAATCCTTCCTAGGAAGAAGGGGATGATGTGAATATTGGAGGCTCGAGATAAATTTAAATTCTTGCATGGTTTAAAATAATCGGACATTGTGGTGTGAATTTAAGCGCAGTTTCATAGTTTCTTCCAATCGGATCTAGAACTTCATCTGATCAGTCTGCAAATTTAAGTGAAGTCAGAAAACTTGTTGCGCATCTTGCTGTACAAAGGAGATCCAATTTGAATGGTCCAATTGTGAGATGCAGTTTGGACAAGACTGAAAAAATCCACCCTATGCGATGTTTCCAACGCATAGTCATTGTATATATCCTTGATTAATTGGTTACCTATGCGGGTGGTACTCTTTAGAGGATAGCTCTTGTTCATTTACGATCTACATTTTGAAGCACTGTACAACCTTAGTTTTATTGGCGATCGGAGTTTTTAACGAATTCTGATTGAATTTAAAATTTTACCCAGTGATAGAGGATTTATCAATCCGTATTGTGACAAAAGGATATCAAATTCTAACAATCCGATTGTTAGATAATAATTTTGGAACATAATGTTCTCAAACTGAAAGTTGGCACGCGAATTATGGAGACCAGATCAAGTATATGGGATGTTGCAAGTGTGGGAGGTCACGGCCCATGCTAGAAGCTACAAATGAAGAGTACTGATTTCAACTAATTATTTTAATTAAATATAGATGGACTTTTCCTATAATGAAGTTTCCAATTCTTTTAGAATTTTAATTAGTTAAGACTCCAACTACACTATGAGACTTTTGGCCATTTGCAAGCCTAATTAAAAGCAACATTTATTTTGTATGGATAAATAATTTTTGATTAAAGTTATGAACTTATCAGGAATCTCTTTGTTTGTTTGAATTTCTATTTTAAAGAGAATTAGGTTACAAGCATCTTAGTGGGTTCATGTAAAGATTGATTTTCTGATTTTTATGTTGATCATACAATAGATTCTTTGGTAGGCATTTGATCAATTCTTTAGTTAATATTCATTTGTAACGTAGTAGTTGGCTAGGTGTTAATGTTCCATGTCTTGATTGGGTTCTATGGCATAACATATTTCTTCAATCTCCATTTCTTTTTCATCCTTCTATTTCGTTAGATTTTTGTTGGGTTGTAAAATATATTCTTTTATTTTTGTTATTTTCAAAATTTGCTTGATTCGTGTATCTCTCTTGATACAAGAATAAGTTCTCAGCTCTATCGTTTCATTCCATGACCAAAAATTCACATAATTTGGTATAGGAGCCATGTTGTAATTATTCTTGTTGGAAATTCATTCATTTTTAGAATTCTAATTGTGTTTGTTTGTCTTTTCCGATGCGAAATTTTGAAAGTTGCCCCTTTCAACCCAAAAAGGCTATCAGGATCTATCTTCAAGAGTAATTTGTAAGGACTTAAGAGTCTCATTTTTCAATTCCATGTTTACTTTTTGACACCGTGTATGATCCTTCTAGTATAAGATTTTTAAAAATAAAAAATAAAAAACATATTATTTTATTAAAAAAACTGAGCATAAAATTTACGTTGGTCAAGAACACCTTATCTTCCATCATAGAAAAGAAAATTGGATTTTTTTTGAGTGGTTTTCATAATTTTTGGGGTATTTTCATTCAATTGCTTCATCATTTGTATTGAGTTGTTTGGTTCGGGATTCATATGTAGTGCATTACCGACCGTGTTTCTTGTCTGATTCGCATCCGTTAGTAGCTATTTGCATTTTAGTTGTCATTACACTTGAATTGCAATTCAAAAGAACAAAAATAGTGATAACAACGAGTAAACCCTTCCCCTCACTATATTCTAAGCCTTTTTTTGAGAGAAATTGGGAAGATGAAATTCGGGGGTTGACATCTGGGGGAGTAATCTCTTACTAAATCTATTTATCTAGTTCTTGTTTGATTGTTATGATGCAAACGATAGCAATGGCAAAAAGAATGATGCAACTAACAAACATAATGATGGTAGTGAAGGATCAAATGGCTCGATTTCTAAAATCCCAAAAATTTTCAAATTTGAACCACACATGAAATCGAGACCTAAAATTGTGTAATTCATGTTCTAGAAGCTGAAGGAAGTCGAACTTACCTTGTTTAGCAAGAATTCAAACGACCCGCCAGAAAATCAAAGAACCTTCACGAACCCGTATGGAATCGAGATCACATAAATATCCACCCAGAGCACTACCAGCTAGTGAAGAAGCTGCTAGACCCTATTAATCACGGTGGAAATCGAGCACCTCAATATTTTTTGTCAGTCAGACGTGTCTTATCGCGAAGAAGATGATGGAAGCGTGCAAAGGACATCATAAATGTCTATTGCCACCAACTTGAGTTTTAACAACTCATTTGGCCTTCTGGGCCCAAATTCATTTTACAATGATTTTAATTTGAGACCAATTGCAAATTAATTACTTGGATTTAATCTCATTAAACCCTATTAAATTGTAATTGAATTTGGCGGTCCCACTAAACCCAATTTATTCTCGTCCAAAAAATTGCCAGTTATGTCTCACATAATTAATTATTTAATTCTTCGATTCGCCAGATAGAGCGACTAGGATCCATATTTTAATCGGTACCATCATAAACGGCATCTAACAATACATTATGATCCGTTTTAATATAGATACATTGTAATCCTAAAAATCCCATTTAGTATTAATTTTTTTGTCAGTTAATATCCAATGATTAATATCAAGCATAGGAATGTGCCATCCTTGACCATTAATCACTTTCTTGATATATCAATAAATAATTGTTATTTTGTGACTATCTCATAATCACAAATGGATGCGTAACATTTATTACTGCATCAAGGGGCCCAGGGATATTAATAATCTCATCCAATATCCACAACGTACCTAGTATTTTCCCAACAAAGTTGGGGTCTGGGGGGTCAGATGTGTGCGGCCTTACCCTTGTAATTATACAAAGAGACCCGTTTCCATTGCGACCCAATATACATTGCGCATTTGATATACAGAGTTCCAGTAATTTAACTAAATAGAAATACTAAAGTTTAATAGAGTCATTTTGTTATAGTCCACTATTAGCATAAAGCTAAAAGAATTGTCAATGATGACTCTTCTAGCTCCATTTGCAATGGACAAAATCTCATCCAATATGAGATGGACAAAAG
>JAOWBN010199297.1:0-14924 GCA_028565015.1 Pinguicula moranensis | reverse complement strand
GTGCCTGGATTGTCAAAGTCGTTCATTATACCGGTTACCTCCTCAGGCTTGAACTGCACCAGCATTGATTTAAGACAAACAATCAAAGACCTTTTGAAAAATCGAAACATATAAAACTCATAAACAATCCCATGAAAAAATGGTGGAATTTGAATGCACAATGTGTTTTCCAGAAGAAAGATATGCAACCAAAATCCTGAGATTTCCTATTTACTTCCATCTATTGCAATACCGAGCTTCATCTGTACGGTTATTGAAAGAACAAAACTAAACCAAGAAGAAAGAAAACTACTATAATTTTGGCAACAAATAGAATTCATGATGCCTTCTAAGCGATTCTTAAATGCATACTCAATTCTTCTTTGGTTAAAAAAACAGATAACAAGCCGAATGCTCATAAGAACGAACGCAACATAAGGCCTTAAAGGACTGATTAGTTAGATAAAACAAAAGGAGAACAAAAACCCCCAACAGACGGGACGTAAAATCATAAACACCAACCCAAAACCCAAATAAAAAACAGATCTTGCAGTTTAGGCACAGCAAAAGGTATAGTCCAAATAAAACAATCGCCGATCAGTAAGATCCGCGTAATCAAGTAATCGATCAGAGCGGGGATGTACAACCAAGCCAAGATAACTAATATCTAAATTGAACTATTCCGAATCCTGAATCAAACCATGTACCAAAAAGGTTGAAACATCGCATAATTCACGGGTTACCCCAATCAGATCAAGGCAAAATACGTACCATTAGATCCACAAATATAATCAAGTAAATCGACCAAATAAGAGCGAAGTTTGAGTAGTAGACCTGAGGGAAGTTGGCACTCTGTGCCCAGACGCTTCCATCGTGTCCAACGATGGCGGCGGCGGTGAGGTGTGCGCCGTCTACATCGGCCATCAAATGGTCATCGATGTAAGATTGCCACGACATTTTTCTGCTGGAGATGAAATCGAATCAAGAATAATTGCTGCCCTGTGCTGTCTTCAGAAAGAGGGTGGCCAGAACCCAGAATAGCGTCAAAAGATGTATATAGATGTGAGAAATAGTTGGGGGCCAGGCCAGCTGCGATACAAAGAAGAATTTTTATGGTGGAGGGGAGGGGCCGGTCGGGTTGATGACCATTTTGACCCTCCACTATTTGTTTATTCCCGAAAACAATAGTCATTATGAAATCAATATTTCTATGAAATAAAACCCTATTTTTTTTTTTTTATAAGTAATAAGGGTAACAGAGACCCAGACCACAGTAACAGGGTATTCTTTGTGCCCAGGGGCCCGCCGACTAATCCCCTCAGAATGACAGTGAATACTCCCCCACTGGAGCTCGAACCCTTGACCTCTAGGAAAGCCCTGAGAATCGAAAGCCGCACGCTCAACCGTTAGACTAGCATGCACCGTCGTATGCAAGCGAAGTGTCATTACCTAAGAGCTTCAAGATGTCAAGCATGCAAAGGTGAAAAAGATAACTGTTAGAGAAATGCATGTAAAGTGACAAATAGTATGAGAAAAGTGGCAAATAAAAAAAATGCAACGCAACTTTATCCAGTATATTTCCAACTAAGTTGGGATCTGGGGGTTTGATGCACCGGCTTTACCCTTGTAATTATACAAAGAGACAATTTTCGTTTTGCGACTGTTACAAGCTGTTTTCCAGGATTGAAGGCCACTTTACCTGGATGGAAGGTTAAGGCCAAACGAAGTGAGAGGCAGGGGAAGTATGTTTCGGTTGAATGAAGAATTAACTGTCCTTGTAGTTGAAATTGCGCTTATTATGTTATCGCGTTTTTATTAAGTTGAGTAAGAGTCAGGAAGTCGCGTAAACTGTTATCTGCGATTTCGCCAAGTGTTTGTATTTAGCTGAACTTGTCGTTGGAGGAAGGCATGAAATGAATTAAGTAAGAATTCCTCAATTTCCGTACTAAATCCCTTTTCTCCTTCCCCAAGTCTCAATTCTCTGCGTTCTCTCAACGAAGAACAGCTCGCCGGCGTTCTTCCTTCACAATTCTTATTGTAACTCGCTGTTAGCTTGTTACAGCGACCCAGGTGAGTATCGATCCCTGAACCCCACATTCGTGAAGTGTAGTTCTCACCACTTGAGCTACCAGAGCTTGATAGAAAAGTGGCAAATGTGCTAGCCAAATTCTATAAATAGGGCATTAGAATAGAAATGAAGTGTACAAAAAAAATGTAGAATTGTTCTTTGAAGAAAAGAAGTAATCTTCCGGATATTTATTATCTTTTGTATTAATTATATTATCATTATCACTATTTTCACAACTCATTATCAGAACGACTTTACTGCCGAACTACTAGCACAAGGTAAAATTAGTCGACTAATATTATAATGTATAATCTTTTTAAACTTGAGTTTGTTGCTCTCGACATCAACGGAAAGAATTACTTGTCATAGATTCTTATACAAAAATTCATCTAAATGCTATAGGTCTCGAAGATACCACAAAAAATGCAAATAAAACATCTTAATAAGATAAAGTCAAAACTATGATATTTATTTGTCACCTTATTGATAAGGGCGCACAACAGAATATTTCACTATAAAACTTCCACCAAATCTTTGAAAAAATCTCAAAAAGAGATATAATCACCAAAAAATGGTGATACTTCCAAAAGCTTGTTATGATTGATTGCATTTACTCTTACAAGATTTTAAATCTATAAGCGAATACAATTTTGTCATGTTTAAAATCAGCTCTCAACTAAAGTTATGTGGTGAAAAGATTACCAATGAGGACATGCTAGAGAAAATATTTTCTACCTTCCATGCCACAAATATGCTTATGCAGCAACAATACCGTGAAAAGGGTTTTAAGAAGTACTACGAACGAATTTCGTGTCTTCTTGTAGCTGAACAAAATAACGAGTTGTTAATGAAAAATCATCAATACACCCCAGTGGTTCTGCTCCATTCTCGGAAGTGAATGCAAATATATTTAACCAAGGCCTCCACCGTGGATATAAAAATTGGAAAAATCATTCTTACTCTCACTGCAATAATCCTAACAATACAAGTAACCACCCCAAGTAGGAGAAAAATGAAAATTTGAAAGATCGCAATAAAGAATCTCAGACCAATAAGAATGTGGAAAACATTTGTCACAATGTAGGATGAACAATCATTGATCTCGTACCTACCATACGCTAAATCACATTGTAGAACTTTATCAAGGTTCAAAAATTAAAGGGAAGAATGTGAAGACAAACTTTGTTCAAAATCATATGTCGAATGTAGAGATGAATTTTGTTCAAAAAGATTTCATTCATAGCAAATTCGATGTGACATATTTAGATGTTGATTTTCTTGTCCACCCCAATCCTATAGATAGTGGCAAAAATATCTATTTTTTTGTATTTTATTTAGTCCTCAATGTTATGATTTATTTATCATGTAATATTTACTTTATTATAAGTTTAATTTTTTTTTATGAGTAAGATATGATTTTTATTTCATTTGTAAAACTATTCAGTTACATTTTGTATAAGATTTTCCATACTTTGGAAAAAATTTCTAGCAGTACGAGAACAAGAGAAAAAAAAGTGCTAACGCATAATCTCGAATGATGAATCCAGTCTGCTATAGTAATCAAAGCAGGAGCCTTCTCAAACGCCGTTTGCCAATACCGCGATTGGACTTGGATTCTTTCCAAAACCACTTCCAAGACAAAAGGTTTGTGTTTGATTTTGTTTATTATTTCTTATTTTTTATTTATTTCTTGAAAATAACTTTGGATTTATCCAAAGCAATGGAGGAAGATGCATGTTTTGCAAATAATGTAACAACACACAATATACTCAACAATAACAAATTATTTTGTTTTTCTATCTACAAGAAAAACGTAAGTCAATACAATATCTGTTAATACAAAATAAATTGAAGGTCATGAAAGAGCACAAATTGTACTATCACATGGGACAAATATTACAATTGATGATGTTTTATTCTCATTTAAATCTCGACGAAATTTATTGAGTTTTAAAGATATTCACCAAAATGGATATCATATTGAGACTATGAACGAAAAAGATGAAGAATACTTATGCATTACATCAATCATTTTGGGTAACAAATGCATCTTAGAAAGATTACCGGTAATGTGCTCTGAATTGTATTACACAACAATAAGAATAGTTGAAGCTTATGCTATTGAAAGTCTAAAGACTACTAAAACTTTGAAAGTTTGGCAAAGTCTGGTTGGGACAAATCAGACGATTTTTGAAACCAGTGAATTTTCATGTGTTGTTTGCTCTCAAGGCAAACTGATTATAAGGCCTTCGTTAAATAAAGTTGGGTATGAGAATCCTACATTTCTGGAAAGAATTCAAGGAGAATTTTTTTTGGTAAGTTTTTTTAAATATATATATATATTTAATGCCTGTCAGACAGTTGCAGAACCCATCCTTACTAGCCAAGGCTAACAAGGAACAATCCTCAACCGCACTAGTGGCTCGGAATACAAACCAAAGCTGCTACTACTCACGCTCGGGTCTTGCAGCTATGTGTCATCTTCCAGGTCTGGTTTCTTGTCCATCTTAATCTCAAGAGGACAGAGGTACGAGCCTATAGAATAGATACTGTTCAAGTAAGGTCGTAGAATTCAGGGAGATAGATATGCCCATCATGCAGACAATTTAGATATTTTATGGTTCTGATTGATACATCAACTAGATGGTCGCATGAATGCTTATTATTTACTTGCAATTTAGCCTTTGAAATATTATTTGCACAAATAATTCGTTTGCGAGCTCATTTCGTTGATTTTCCAATAAAGAAAATTCGTCTAGATAATGTTGGTGAATTTTAATTACAAGTCTTCAATGACAGTTAGATGTCAATTGGGATAACCATTGAACATCCTGTTGCACATGTTCCTACACAAAATGGTTTGGCTGAATCATTTATTAAGCATTTCCAATTGATTGCAAGGTCAATGCTTATGCACTTGAACTCTCCGTATCTACTTGGGAATATGCAATTTTGCATGCATGAGCACTTATTCGTAACAGGCCAACAAAATATAATAATTTTTCCCCGATGGAAATAGTTTATAGTCAAGAACCAAATATTTTTCTCATCTAACAATATTTGAATGTGCAGTATTTGTACCAATTGCTTCTCCACAACGTATGGAGATGAGTACTCAAAGGAGGATGAGAATATATGTTGGATATGAATCTCCATTGATAATTAAATATTTTGAACCATCGACTGGAGATTCATGTACAACAAGATTTGCTTATTATCATTTTGATGAAGCAATTTTTCCAACATTAGGGGGAGAAAATAAAAGGCTGAAAAAGACAATATTCTGGCATTAATCTTTACTATCACATTTTGATCATCGTTCTCGACAATGTAAATATGATGTTCAAAAAATTATTCATTTGCAAAATTTAGTAAATCAATTGCCAGATGCGTTTATTGATCTAAAAAATGTAACCAAGTCTCATATACCAGATGAAAATATTTCAGTTAGACTTAATGTACCAAAAGGATAAATTTCTACCGCAAACCAGTCTAAATTATGCATGAAGTGTGGAAGACCAATCGGTTCCAAAAGATAAAAATCCTTGAAAAAAAAGGGAACAAACATAGAGAATGGTTAAGAACATAAAATAAAATCTCCTGCAGAGACCCGTAATACTCCTAAAGAGGCAAACAACATAAATGAAGAAACTCAAGTACCTAAAAATGAGGAGATTTCCATAAATTATATCGTAACGGGAAAAAGATGGAATCGAGATACAACAAACATCGAATATATCTTGGTTTATAATATAGTATGCAATATAATTAAAGAAAATGTGGATATTGAACCTACATCTATTGAGGAATGTAGGAACATACATGATTGACCAAAATGGAAAGAAAGAATTGCTTTAAAACTCAATTCTTTAAAGAAACGTGAAGTTTTTGGACCCGTATCCCTATACAAAAAGATATAAAAAATAGTCGGATACAAAATGGGTATTTGTGCGAAAAATAAATGAGAAAAATGAAGTCGTGAGATATAAAGCACGACTTGTCCCGGAAGGTTTTACCCAAAGACTAAACATTGACTATGAAGCGACATATTATCCTGTGATGGATGCAATTACATTTCATTATTTGATAAGTCTAACAATTCATAAAAAGTTTGAGATGCGACTGATGGATGTAGAGACAAGTTATTTATATGGTTCACTAGAAAATGATATCTATATGAAAATCTCTTAAGGATTTAAATTGCCTGAAGCATAAAGTTCTAATTTTTGATAGATTTACTTGATCGAACTAAATAAATCTCTATATGAACTAAAACAATCTAGACGTATGTGGTTCAATTGTTTGAATACGTACCTATTAAAGGTAAATTGTAAAAATGATCCAATATGTCCATGTTTTTTTATAAAGATATCTGAATCAGAAATTATCATCATTACTGTCTATGTAGATGACTTAAATATTATTAAAACTCCTGAAGAGTTATCAAAGGTTGTAGCTTGGAAAACAAAATTGTGTTTAGCTCTTTAAATTGAGCACTTGGCAAAAGAATTTTTTTGCGCATTAATCTAATTATTTGGAGAAAGTGCTCAAAAGGTTTTGTATCGATAAAGCACATCCATTGAGTATATAAATGGTGATAAGATTACTTGATGTGAAAAATGATTCATTCCGCCCTCATGAAAATGGTGAAAAACTTTTTGGTCTTTAAGTACCATATCTTAGTGCAATTATAGCACTAATACATCTTGTTAATAACACACGACCTGATATATCATTTGCAGTCAATTTACTAGCAAGATATCATTCTTTTCCGACTAGAAGACACTGGAATGGAATCAAACACGTTTTTCGGTATCTTCGAGGAACAATGAATATGAGTTTATAATATCCCCGTGTATTTAACCCATAATTAATTGATTATGTTGATGCTAGATATTTATCCGATCCACACAAAATTAGATCTCAACGGGCTATCTTTTTACATTAGTGCAATTATAACACTAATGTATATTGTTAATAATACATGACCTGATATATCATTTGAATTTACTAGCAAGATATAGTTCTTCTCCAACTGCAAGACACTGCAATGGAATCAAACATGTTTTCTGGTATCTTCGAGAAACAATGGTTATGGGTTTACACTATCTCAGTGTATCTAACCCAAAACTAATTGGTTATGTCGATGTTGGATATTTATCAGATCCGCACAAAGCTAGATCTCAAACGGGTTATCTATTTACTTGTGGAGGTACGACTATTTTGTGGTATTTTTCAAACGAACATTAATCGCTATATTCTCCAACCATGCAGAAATCAATGCAATTCATGAAGCAAGTCGTGAATATATTTGGTTAAGGACTATAACCCAACATACTCGTGGAATATGTGTCTTGAATACCAAGAAGGACATCCCAACTATTCTTTATGAAGATAATGTCACTTGCATTGCTCAATTAAAATAATGTTTCATTAAAGTGGATAGAACGAAGCATATATCATTCAAGAAAAATGTTATATCAATATCCTGTAAGTTCGGTCGTGTGACAATCTGACATATTTGTTCACCAAAGCACTATTTATTGCAACTTTTGAAAAGTTGGTAAAAGGGATCAGAATGAAAAAGCTTAAAGATATGGACAATAGGAGGAGATGATAAAATTATCTACTCCTTTTCTTTCATTAGGATTTTTTCCTAGTAAGATTTTAACGCGGCATGATATAATGGATATTCAAGCGGAAGTGTTATGGAATGAATATCTCATCTATGAAATAAAACCCCATGCAAAGTATGGGGTGTCATTACCTAAAAGCTTCTTATACTAGATGTCAAACATACAAATAAGAAAAAGGTAAGTGTTAGATAAGATGCATGCAAAGTGAAATGGTTTTGGCAAGATAGCAAATGGCAAGAGAAAAGTGGCAAATGTCCTTAACTAAATTCTATAAATAGAGCCTTAGAATAGAATTGAAGTGTAGAGAAAAAGTGTAGAATTGTTCTTTAAGAAGAGAATTAATCTTTTGGATATGTATTATCCTTTGTATTCATTATATTGTCATTATCACTATTTTCACAATAGAACTTGTTAGGAATTTTTGTTTTTTCATTATTGATTTGAGCCTTTTATTTTAGCTTTTATACGATTTAATTCAATTCTATAGTCTACACTTCCAAATTAAAAGTATTATTAGCTAAAAAAAGTATAATATTAACCCCAAATGATCGAGTCTTCAATGAAAAAGAGCCGGATGTACAGAGTCGATGACACTGGTGCTATGGACGCACGAGCTATTACTACCACCTTGGGTGTAGGCGAGTGCCGGAGGGAACCAAGCTTATGTCTTATGAATTAGATTGCTAGATTTTGAGTGGAGACATACATATGCTCTGCAGTAAATAAAGGGTGTAAGACATGTTTTGTCTAAACAAAAATAATTTACCTATAAAAAAGTAATATTAGCCATTATTAGGTATGTTTATGAGAATTTCATTGTAGTTTTCAGGTTTTCAGGTTTCCAGATGTCCATGCTGCCTTCCTATTTATTGTAAGCAAGGGAAATAGATCAATTCTATGTATCGTGCATGCTAATTAACGTTTCTTTTATTTAAGCAATTTAATTACCAAAGAAAAATTAGGTACGTTTATGGGCTAGGTAGACATTCATGTGGGCTAGATTAGAGATTTTAGTGTACTATAAGTTGGAATCCTTTGATAAGACTTTGATTAATCATCTTTGGCCCTTTGGCATTTTTGGATAAACACCAATTACTTACATTCATCCCATTATTTTAGGGTTCAGCCACACCGCACATGTACTATTTACATGATCTTAGGCCCTGTTTTGTGCAACTTTCTTAAAATTATAATTCAATTATAAGCACCTTTTTTTCAAAAAATAATTCTTCATTTTTTCAAAAGAAGTTCTTATAATCCAATTATAAGCATAAGAAGGTCTGCGCAAAACACCCCTTTAATGATTGATATGTGTGGGTTCACAAAATCATGCTCTGATACATCCGTATCCATCAATGAAGTTGACTGTAACAAATGGTTTGGCTTGTTCATCAGTAAGTTATCTCTACTACGAAATGCATCCAACAAAACTTGCCCCCGGTGCATTTGTATTGCCCACAGAATACTCTCCTGTAATCCACGACTGTTGGTTGTAAGAAAATCTGTGTCTTTATGGATAAAAGTTATGTTGACCAAGAAGACTCAAGCAGAACACAAAACAATGCAACAATCAAGATAACAGTGCAGTATCCGAGCCACAACCTTGCACACGGAGTCAACAAGGCAGACAACAAGAAGATAAATTTTTTGTAGAATTCTTGCATCCATCGATAGGTGTAGTTTTCAATAGATAAAGACTATAACAACACATGTAAAACCATCAATCTTTCAGCAATGGAACTTATGGATTCCTCTCAAAACCAAAGCTTCCATGGTTTATTTAAACTTGTTCATGGTATCAGAGCAAATCAAGGGCTTAACTGCCACCTTTCCTGGTTCTGTTTTCTGTCCGCAAAATAAGCATCCACTCACTGTTTCCCCCCACTTTTCTCTACAAATTCTTCTCTGTTTTTCTTGTCTCCATTCAAGCCCGTGCCTCCTGTTCCATCTCTTTGTCTCGACGTTCCATCTCTTTCATTCGTGAGATCTCCGGCTTCCAATAGGAACTTGTACTCACAAGATTGAAAATCTAAAATCTTGGATCGAGAAGGATAATTGTTCAACAAAGAAGAGAATGGAGTATCTCATGGTCATCACAACCATCACGACTGTCATCAGAGAGATGAGGATAAGGACTATATGCAACCGCCGGGACGAGGGCCACCATCGTAGTTTCACGATGGATATGAGGCATCATTGTATTTTAACGGAGAAAGTAACCCTTTGTCCTTATAAAAAAAAGTAACCCTTTGTTGCTGATGTCTTTCTCCATTCGAGGTGCTCCAAAGCCACTCATCGTCGCTGCAACACGGAACTGGCGCACGCCTCTCCCGCCTAGCCGCTCGGACCTCTCAGCTCCCCGTACGCTACCGTTGGATTATTGCTTGTGCTGCCGCAGTACGCGCCTTATTAGATCTACATTCTATCGCCGTTTCAGTGCGCCTCTTCTCCTATCCCCGGCCTTAGCCTAGATCTGTACCAGAAGCTACATTCTGAGCCTATGTGCGAATACTTAGGCCACTACGGGCTCAAATGTGACAGGTGCAGAAAGGGGAGACACATAGGTGCTTCTACTGGGGAGATATATGCCACTTGATGCATTTTGGTCCTAGGCTACTCAAGGAGAGAAATTCGATGAGAGAGGACGGTTTCTTGATTCGATTCCATTCATATTTTGTAGGAAACCCATTGTCGTCTTTGATCCATCTCTAACCTCTAACAAATAATCCATCAAGTAACCATCTCCAACATTTCTTCAAATACGGCATGATGCTTCTCCACATAAACCTATATGCTATAAGTGGAATTCCACTTTGTACAAACATCTAGTTGTAGAAAACCCTCTGATTTCAATTCTTTGGCTGCTACACAGCTCTTGAATACATCATCCCGTTGAGGTGAAGACTTTGACATAATTCACAATGTGTCTCATCTTCTGCATGAACTGATCAATCTCATTTAGTTCATCATGCACAATCAAACTCAAGATGTATGTAACGCATCTCATACGCACTTTTTCAACTCCTTTGAAAGTAACTTACTTTTGTGATCGGTAATCTTACAGAACCCAATAACTCTTCTATGTAGCAGCCAATTTCTATCAATGAAACATGTTGTGATGCACATGTAAGTAATGTTGTGCAATGATGTCAACGTGTCTGTGGTCAAGTACACCCTCAGATTCAACTCCAACAACTGTCCTTTCAATAGAATACCTTATTATTTTGAATCATCTAAGTTTTCAAACCAATTCTTATATGGACACATATGAAAAGTATAGCCTGAATCAAGTAGTCACTCATCACACAAGGGACTATCATTCACAATAAGTGACTCACACAAACATGAAGACATATAAAGGACTTCACTAACATCTTCATCAATTTTTGGATTAGCAGTAGCAACATTTAATTCAGACTTTCTTTTCTCTTTCTGCTTAAGTTTAAGATAATCAGAAAATATGTGACATAGTTTGTTACAATATCTACAATAAACTTCTCCATCCTCATTTAAATGCCAAGGTTGTACATTTTTACTGGTCAGTGTCTGATTATTTACGATTTTAGGCTTATCTTTCTGATTGCCAGAATTGTTGTTCTGAACCTTTGAATCAGTCTTCACATTAGCATACAATGCACTTGAAGTTTTCCTATTGTTTTAATTTCTAATTTTCTCGACTTTAATCCCATCATTATAGTTTTAAGTTTAGGAACAAAATCTAAATATTGCAATACATTCTTAACAACAAGAAATTAATCAGAAACAGTGTTTAAAAGATTTATTGCAAGACTTTCATCATCGATCATGATCAGTTCCTTTCAAAGTTTGACTCAGTTTGAAAAAAATCATCTATAGACCTTGAAGAGTCCATTTTAAAGGCAAACAGAGAACCTTTCACTTTAATTAAACTAGGAGCAGATTTAGATGTATATAAAGAGTTCAATTTAGTCAACACAGTTATTGGATATTCATCACAGTCAAGTTTCCTGAGCACATAGTCAGACAAGTTCAGTATAATCAGATTATAAGCTTCCTCGTTCACTTCTTGAATTTGTTTCTAGATTCTTCAGGCCAATCATGAATATTTTCCTTAAGTGCGTAGTGTACTCTATTATGATATCATACGCCTAGACCAACTATTAAAATCGCTTTCCCGTCAAACATTGATACCTCAACTCTAGTTGACATCTTTTTTTTCTAACTCTAACACCGTAGCTTCTAAAATCCGGCAGATCTCACTTTCAAATGAATCAACACAGAATGTTTAGAATGGAAAATATTCAAATACTCAACCCTTTCAACAACTCAGACAGGTACATAATGTTCAGAGAACATGCAAATATCAAGAATCTTATAATACACACAGCAGTCCCTTCAAACTGTACACGTTATGAAAGTTTTAAAGATTAGCAACAACATTCCAAGCCTATTTGGTTGTGAGCCTCTAGTAAAGCGAGAAAAATTTGCAAAAAAGGTAATAGGTAAGATACCTATTCTAGCTTTTGCTAGGATGATTGGTGCAAGCCTAAACCCTTGCTTGGATCTTGCTGCAAGGCTAACTCATTGCTTATATCTTGTTGAAAAACTTTTGAATTTAACCTCGATCCACTTTCACCGCACCACTGCTAAGATTTTGTAGTCGGTTTCTTACAAGATCTTATTAGAATAGTTTGGATTTAAATGAAACTATAAAAGCAGAATGTAAAAAGACAAGTTTTAACGCCCGTGATTCACCATTTCCTTAAATTTGACTAATTCACAGTCCTCGTAGCTTATATTAATTCTCACAAAGTCACCAAATATTACAAGATACAAGTTCACAAGTCCAGATCTCAAAAAAGAAAAACATGCAATTAAGTTTAACAGAAAAATGCCTAAAATACAATTAGTAGAAGCCTTAAAAACTATGCTTAAAACGTCACTTAAACAACAACTAGAACAACACCAAAAACAACAACTCTAGATGCACGAACCAATGTTAAAACCGTCAAAAAAGTATATGAAATTGTAGATCTCGCACAGATTGAGCGATCTCACCAATTGGAATCAACGAAAGGAGCTTTGATCAGTCCGTAAACCAAGAGTTTGCCGGCGGCAATTCTCAAAAATGGAGAGAGAGAGAGAGGGAGGGAGGGAGGGGGAGAGAGAGAGAGGGAGAGAGGGAGAGAGAGAGAGAGAGTAATTTGTAAAGTAACTCATCAATCGATGAAACTGTATTTTATACCTCAGTTGGCGATGAATTCTTGCCGTTAGATCATTCTAAATCAACGGCTTCTGATCTATCGAGGGTAAGTAGGATTTTCGACCGTTGGCTCTATCTTTTAACTAACGGTTGGATTTTTACCGATTCCATCGCTTAAAATTGACCGTTGGATCGTGTCAGACCATCGGACGGCTGTGGCGTTTAGTATTAAGCTTCTCGGAGAAGCTTCTCTTAAGGCCGTTAGATTAGATATCAAATGGACGGATGTGATAAGTTCGTGAATCTTCCACAAGAAGCTTTTCCTTTGTACCATTGGATCAACAAAAAATTGGACAAACAAGATTGAGTCTCATAATTAAGTGCTAAAAGATAATAGCCGCACAATTATTCAAGATGAACGATTAGGATTAAAACACATAATGAGAATATAATGAACACTTGAGATTAAAAGCTGGTAAGATGGGGTATTAGCGTAAGTTCACAGATCCAATTAAACCAGGACAAATATGTAAATTCACATATACTATTGAGTTTTTGGTAATTTTCACTCAACAGAAAGTACATTGGATTTGTAGAAGTTGGATGCGGAGTACAGACTGGGGGTATAATACAAGAGTTCTTAAGCTTGATGCTGGAGAAAAGGGCTTATATATGTAACATAGTCGAGTTTAAGGTGGAATTTATTCCCACTAAGCATACGTATCAGATGCTTCTTAAGCAGCCCTATTTGGCGGGTACTGAGATGAATTGGTGTGTCTTTCTTAACGATGAGTATAGTGAAGATGGCAAGCTCAAGTATGATCCACAAGTATCGTTTAATGAGAAACTTTATGAACTTGCAGACATGCAAGAAGCTGAATCTGATCATCTTCCAACAACAAGCGGTGAAGTTGCCCAAGTACTGCTGAAAACATAAAGAGGTAATATAAAAGTCAGCTCCATCCACCATTCTCTTTCAAGCACAAATTTATAAGTTTCAAGCTACGGATGGTCCTTTGTATGGTTCTTTCAGATGTTGAGTAAGAGTTGAAGGTTGATGTTCCAGAAATTCCTTCCTCGAAAACCATGCAGGTGGTGTAGGACACTACCGAAATGTTAACTTCTCATTTATCTTCTTCCTCTGAAAGTTGTGCATACTACTTGAAAGTTTGAAAGCCAACTAATTTAGCTTTATTTTCTCCTCTGTATATAACTGCACTAGATGAACTGGTTATGAACGGGATGGAAATTTGTCTTTGCCCACAGGAAACTAGAGTTTTCATTGTATACGGTTCTGCCTCGTTTGACCAAATATATGTTCTGTGATCGATATATAAAGTACTGAGACATGTTAAATTAGTTGGTTCTTGATCCATTCCGTTTTGTCCACTTGAGCCGTTCTGCATTAATAGTTTCCAAATGTTAATCTAGAAACCTGAACACACGGGTACAGTACAGACTATCACCTCTATCACTGGGTTGCTTAGCATCTGAAGCCATAACAGCTAATTAGGCTTGTTCCTGATTATATTTTTTTGCTAACCTCAGCGTAGTACAAAGTCTATCTGTGGAGAGGATTCCAATCAGAACCTCTCAAAGAAGTGAGCATGATTTCCAGCACAAACCATAAATCGATTCTCAGAAGAAACTATTGATATTCTTTTCAATATATGGTTGCGAACATAAAATAAGCATCTTCAAAGAACACAGATCGCAAATCTGCCACGATGGCGCACACTAGAAGTTCAAATAGTGTCGAAAAAAAAAATGGGAAATTGTCCAACCCCGGAATAAAACACAGTCTCCTGGATAACACAGATTCACCAGGAATTTTCCTTGACAAAATTACCACTCGAGAACCACCAATGGGTGCTACTTCAGTACTTGATTGGAGCAATAATTTCAAGCTGACTGCCAAGCTTCTCTTCTGCAATCTTCTCTGCTTTCACTCTCAATCTCGTCAACTGCTTCCCTTCTCTTATGTTGTTTGAGCTCTGTCTTTTCTCTTATTCTCCAATTCCTGTAACAAACATAAATTTGGTAAGAGAAGAATTATCTC
>JAOWBN010199286.1:0-14924 GCA_028565015.1 Pinguicula moranensis | reverse complement strand
GGGAGATAGATTAGAGTAGGTGGTATTTGAAGATGTTCTGAAAGAGCTTGGAGTGGTGTTTTCAGTCCTAGAATTCGAGTGGGGATGCGGTTCAATAGGTAAACAAAGATGGCTACGACTTCAGTCCAAAGTGAGTGAGTTACCCGGGACTCAATCATGAGGGCTCAAGTAACTTCTAGTATGATGCAATTTTTTCGCTCTACAATGCTATTTTATTGAGGGGTTTGTGGACAGGTAGTTTGGTGAATTATCCATTTTTCCCGAAAAAATTCGTTCAGAGATGTGTTGATGAATTTTCTCCCATTGTCAAACCTGAAGGATTGAACCTGACACTTGAATTGAGTTGATATCATGGTGTAGAAATCTTGAAATTTGTCCGAAACATCTGATTTATGCTTTAAAAAATAAATCATGCGGGTGCAATAATCAATAAACAGGACAAAATACTTGAATCGGCTACTAAAAGAGTTTGGTACAGGTCCCCACACAACATAATGAACTAGGCTTAATGCAGTAGGCATATGAGTCAGATTAACTGAATAAGACTGGCGATGACTCTTTGCCAAAATATAGGTCTCACACGATAATTTATGTGGATGAGAAAAAAGTTTTGGAAACAACATTTTTAGATACCCCATGGATGGATGCCCCAATCGAAACTTCTGAATCCACCATCCCTCGTGCTACGAAAATAGCTCCTTGATGAACCACCTCATCCATATAGTATAACCCCTTGCGCTCAGTGCCACGCCTAATGATCTTCTTCATCCGGATATCTTGCAACAGAAAAAACGTAGAGTACATCATCATGCAATCTAACTCGTGTGATACATGGCTGACATATAAAAGTTTGCAGGAAAGGGAAGGAACATAGAGGCAGTTTCAAAGCTTTAGGGTCGGAGATTAGGATGCTTAGACATATATGTAGAAGGCATATCACCGAGCCCGTCAAGAGAGTCGAATGCCTCCAAGTTCAAGGAAGGAGGGAAGGACGTGGGAGGGGCAAATTTGATTAGACTTAAGGAATTAGACCTCTCTAAGGACATGATTTCTGATAGGACAAATTGGAGACGTCAGATTACGATTAAAGATATATTAGGGTATATGTGTGTCGTACTTGAGTTTTGGACAAAAGACAGTAGTTAGAATAAATTAGAGAGTTAGCTTGTGATTATTTTGTTCCTAGGCGATTTTGTATTTATGTAAAATTTTTTGTTTTTGAAGTACAACTAAAATATTATTTCAGTCATTCCCAAAATTTTAAGGTTTTCAATTTTTTTTTGAGTTGGGGTATCTACGAAAACAATCTCCTTATCTTTTGTACGACTGCGTGTATTTTACTCTCTCCAAACCCTCTTAACTGCAAGATTTATTGGTATGTTTGATTTGATTTGGTTCGTTTTGAATTTAATGGTAAAATACGAACAAAAAATATTATTTTGATAAACTTATTTGCAATAAAAGAGAATGTAAGAAGAATATCCCCAATCACAAAAGCCCTCTAGGGTTTTGCTCTTTCTGCTTCATATAAATAGCAAGCAGTACATCACTTTATAAATCGTTTCCCTCCGATTTTCTGAGACCTTTCATCTCTCTCTCCGTCTCACACTGAGATTCGATCATGGCCGTCACGTTCTCAGATCTGCATGCTGAATCCGGCCTTCAGGCTCTCGATGCGTTCCTCTCAGGGAAAACCTACATCTCAGGGTGAAATATGCTAAACTTCTTCTTTACGATTTTGTTACAGTAATTATGGGGATTATTGCTTGATCGTGTTTTTGTTTTTTGTAATCTTGTGATTTTTATACTTTGATTTTAGTGATCAGCTGACAAAGGACGATGTGAAAGTTTACGCTGCCGTATTAGAGAAGCCGAGCGGCGATCTTTACCCCCGTGCCAGCAAGTGGTACGAGGCTGTTTCATCCAAGCTGGTACCGAGGTATAATTGAGTCGCATGAAGTTGATAATTGAGTTTTTGCACCTGCATTTTTGGATTGTTATGAAGAAATTTCATGCTGTATTGACCCGTATTTGTATATCGTGGATTGGATGATAATAACATATATCTCGATGTTTTCTAATTCATTGCATTTTTTACCGTGCATAATCGTATAGCTTTCCTGGGATAGCCGTTGGAGTGAGGATTGGAGGCCAAGCTGCAACTGCAGAGGTTCCTGCTGCTGCTGCAGAAGCTAAGGTATTCCTCTAGCTTTGTTGCATAGGCTTCAGTTTTCTATAATTTAAAGTGAGGAATAAGAGAGAAAATTGGGACTATTTATAGGCTTATGTTTTAATGTTCTGCATCGTGGGAAATCAATTTTCCATTAGTTATCGCTTGCATTGTTCAGGAGATGAAGCCCATTGATTCCCAAACTTTCAGAAACTTGTAGGAGTGTCTACTACCTATAGAATCTTATGTGTGGTTCAAGACTTCAAGTGTTCAACATGTTTAGCAATTTGTCTTGCATGATTCATGATCTGAGGGGACGACCATAGAGAATTATTTGGTTACAATCTAGTAAAAGCATCCTCATGTTCGTCATCCTTTTGATCTTTCTCTTCTACTCCTGATATTGTTCTTGGTGCACCGGCAGCCTGCTGCTGCTGCTGATGAAGACGAGGATGACCTCGACCTCTTTGGTGATGAGACAGAGGAGGAGAAGAAGGCTGCAGAACAGAGGGAGGCTGCAAAAGCACCTACCAAAAAGAAAGAGAGTGAGTGTAGTCCAATTTTAATGTTGTTCGTCTTTAAAGGCTTTCGCCAGACTAGTGCAGTTTCAAAAGTAATGGCTGTTCTATGATCTGAATTTCCCCAAATTAATTCATTGTTGCTACATGCGTTCTTATGCTTCTAGACCCTGTGCTCACCAAGTTCTACTGCTTGGATTTTCTGAAGGTGGGAAATCATCTATTCTCATGGATATTAAACCGTGGGATGATGAAACCGATATGAAGAAGCTGGAAGAGGCTGTTCGTAGTATTCAGATGGATGGCCTCCTATGGGGAGCATGTACTGGCGCATCTTATGCATTTTGCCCAGTCGTTTCATTTGGTGCATTGCTTTATGTAACTTTGTGACACTCTCTCTGGTTTCTTTGGCAGCTAAATTGGTCCCGGTTGGCTATGGAATCAAGAAGCTGCAGATTCTTCTAACAATCATTGATGACCTCGTCTCAGTTGATTCCCTGATTGAGGAGCAACTTACAGTTGAGCCCCGTAATGAATACATCCAGAGCTGTGACATAGTTGCCTTCAACAAAATCTGAAGTCATCATCAATCAATACTTGAAAAAGAGTCTCCCTGGCTGTAATTTTATTATTTTTCACTGTGCAACATTCACATAATTTGTTCTATCTGCAACGTTTCTGGTACTCCACCTGGAGGGTGTTGTTGAGAAGCAATGAAAAATTGACGTCTTATGCAGCTGTTGGCCTCCTCACCTCTCGTCAATTCTTCAATAGATTTTACAAACATCTCTTGATGAAATATCATAGAGAATACTACATCAAATCCCATTGTCCTTTTATTGAACAACTGAGGATCATTGTACCAAACAAGTTACACCCATTGATCCCTAAAAAAAGATGTATACAACATGTGTTACACATGCAATCGTATAATACTCCTGACTGGTGGAGTTTATGAAACATTCTTGTACAATATTCCGACTGGTTGGTCAGAATGAGGTCGTTCTTCGGAGTTGGGACCTCGGCTCAGGGAAATAAGAGACCATCTGGTCGAATTCCTGCACAGGAAAGAGAAGGAAGATGAGTTATGCGAGCTAAACAACTGCGACCCCTAATTGTGGATTGTGGCCCCCGGTAATTTTATTATGTTCTGAACGAACAGCACCTTATATTTTCCTAAATCAATTTCAGGAACATCAAATCATATAGAGCTTCTTAAGGAAAGATGTGAGTAGGGTAACCTTCCATCACTTGCCTTTTCTCTCTTAAGCTTCACATTTTCCTCTTCGAGATGAGAGACCTTGATCATCAGTTCGTTGTGGTACGCCTGAAAATGCCTTTGCGGAGTAAATATTCAAGTTCAAGGCAGAAGGAGTACGGAAAATGTAAAATACAAGCCACAAATATGAAGAAAATTTCATCAAAATCCTGCCTGCTTTCTTGCCCGTGACCGTGCAGCAGACTCCCTATTCTTGATCTTTCTTCTAAGTCTCCTGTCAAGGGTCTTCTCAAAACCCCCCTGGCTCCTCTCCCATCCTGCGGCCGGTGTATCAGACAATTCATCGATTGAAGGAGTAGGCGACAACCCCAGTTGGGTTGAGAACTTGTGGGACTTGAGTGCACTATCTAAGGACATCACAGGTTCAATAGAAGAATTGGTTAAATGCATCCCTGCTTTTACCAAGAAATCCTCCAGGGTAGTTTCTCCGAGGGTTGCTTCTCGATCTCGATTCCTCATCTCCTCCGCCGAGCTTCTCCTCTTGTATCCTCGTCGAATATCACTCCAGACCTCATCCACAGTCCTTCCACTGAAGGCTCTAGCAAGGGACCAACTTGCTTGGTGCTGGAGTGATGCTGCAGTGGAAGTATTAAGGCTTCCTAGTAGGGATAAGTGTCTCGACTCAGTAGTCAAAACGTTCTTCAGCAATTCATCGACATTCATGCTGCCTAATGGCTTTCCCAAATCACCCAAATGAGTTTCAACTTGACCAATTGTGAGGCTTAACCATGACTCGTGGCGTGACAGTGGAGGCTGTAATTGAGATTGATGCCCTCCCCCACTCACATGAGAATTCATTCTCTGAATCACTATTCACATTTAAACATCAGACAATACAAACTATGGCAGGCGAACCTATGGGAAAAAAAAGTTGAAAGAAAGATCAGATCAGCCATCCCTGCACCGGTGATTCAAGGTCAAGACTTTAGAGGTAGTAAGGGAGTATTCACTAGTTTGATAGTCATCTCTAACATCCCAGAGAATTAAACAAAACTCATTATCTGTAAAACAACAAATAGTACTCCTGAACAGCAGCATCCATTTGGAACACATACACATACCTGAAAGCAAGAAAACATGGGACCCTAGACCCACCAATGACCAATCACATCAACACTGACAATAACTTTCAAAGCAGGCTCAAAGAAACAGAAGAAGAGCATAAGAAAAACTCCCTTTTTTCAATAGAAAATAAAGCATCAGTTGAAAAATCTACAAGTAAAGCGATCTACAGCAGATAGGACTTCAAACAACTCCCCCATCTCATTCCAAAAGACATAACTGCAATAAACGAAACAACAGTCCACAACAACTAAACTAATTATCTGGCAGCAGAAGAGGATCTCATGATCTGTTTCAGTCCATTACCAGGGATTTTTGGGGAACCAGGGAGAAGGATTAATTAGTATAACTATAACCCTTTTGATAATGCGGTATGGAGTGATCCCACGTGTGCTTCGGCCATTCCTTTTCAGTTAAAGGCAAAATAACCAATCTGGTTGGAGTTGTCGGATATTATATGTATTTCCCTCTTGTTTCGGTTTTCTCGAGGTACAATGATTGGTGACCGAAGAAGGCAATGAATCCGTTTGTTATTGTTGTTGTCAGCCCAGCCCAAATATGAGGCAACAAGCAACCGATACGAATTACGATTCATAGAGGTCCCAAAATCAGTTACCGTGAATGGATGCCAAATTGTCCAGCAACACGTGGGATTCATCTGTAATTTTCTTGCACAAAACTATATCACTTCTCGCCAAATTGCCATGATCTCTGTTTCTTCAAAAAAGTGGGCTTTTCGAGAAGTACCCATCACTTACCCAAAACGGATCTCTTCTCTTTAACCGAACTTCTTGAAGATGGTGAGGTGGAGATAATTTTTTGTTTTTGTAATAAGTACAAATTTCGAATGGGCTCCACTTCCACTTGACAAATAAGAATACAATACACACTTCGGTAATTGGGTGGTGGACTTGGGCTGGACTTCTGTGTATTACAACTATACTATAACCCACGGATGGATTTTATTTTTTTTAGGGATTGTGTTGTGAAGTTTAATTGATATTTGAAGGGTGCGAAAACTAAAAGAACTGACAGTAGAATACATATATTTTAAAATCATACAGTAAAATTTAAAATATTTTTTTTTACCTTAAGGCATCGATAACCCTTTATCGGCATGTTAGCGTAGACTTTTTAATTTTATTACATTTTTTCTCAAACTCAATTTTTTCACACTACAATTTTACTTCTATACTCATTTTTCCTCTGTCTGAGAGCTTTTCGAAAATGTACGTTCCAGGTTCTTGTTCCTTGGGCTGTGAGAGAGATTTCTACCACTGTGTTATGCTTCTGCGTTCTTAGCTTATACAATCTGTCATACTTCAAGGCTAAGCAACCAACCTCTGACCATTTATACCTCCAAAAGAGAGCTTTGTCCCCTGCTTTGATCTCACCATTCTGCTTTTGAGCCAGTTCTCTGATGCAGATTTCCAAATGTCCTGCCAATAGGAGGATGTGTTGTCCGGCATAGTTGTGAGATCCAAATCACACAGATGATCCAAAGCCCTTAGGTATTTGGATTTGATTACTTCTCCCCACAAGCTACCCTGCTCCGTTCTAAGCCTCCATAACCACTTTGCTAGCAATGCTTTGTTCATATGCCTCATGTTTTTATTCCAAGGCCCCCATTCTCTTTATCTTGGCAAACATCACGCCACTTCATCCAATATATAGGCCGATTATTTCCTCTACTCTGTTTCCATAAGAATGTAGCCAATAACTTGTCCACTGTTTTTTTGTACACTCTTTGGGGCCAGAAACAATGAGAAATAATAGAGAGGAAGGCTCGTGAGTATGGACTTTATCAGAGTGACTTTACCTGCGAAGAATAAGAAGTTGTTTTTCCACTTCAGGATTCTTGTTTTGATCACTTCAATGACCTCATCCCACATTTTCACCTTCTCAAATTCCCCCCAAGAGGGAGTCCCAAGTAATCAAATGGTAAGCTTGTTGTTCTGCATTCATCTCTTTAACCAGACTATCCAATGTAGCATTGTCCATATTGATTCCAAACAATCCGCTTTTTGCAAAATTAGTTGAAAGTCCTGATATTAACTCGAAGATCTTGAGTATCCCTGCCATTGATTGGATGTTTTTCTTATTTCAAGCTGTAAACAACATAGTATCATCATCATACTGCAGGTGAGAAATTAACACTCCTCCACTTTTGATACGTGTCATCTTATTTAATTCCACTTCTTTATGATCAATAAATTGGGTCCTTCCACAACCACCAGAAATAGGAAAGCAGATAAAGGATCTCCTTGACTCAGTCCTCTGTGTGTTTTAAACTCTCGTGAGCTGCTTCCGTTTACCAACACAGCTACATGAGGAGTGCAGACACACTCCCTTACCCATGAATACTTCGAGCAAAAGCCTAATTTGATCAGCATAGATAGCATGAATTCCCAATCTACGGTATCAAATGCTTTGGCAAAATCTACCTTTAAAATCACTGCCCTTTTCTTCTTTCGCTTTGCTGAATGAATAATCTCATTAGCCACTAGAATTCCATAAGGATCTGGCATCCTTTTAAGAAAGCGGTCTGAGTTTTTGCTATCACTTTGTGAATGACTTGCTTCATTCTGTTGGCCAGCAGCTTCACTAATACTTTATAGCCACTGCTTACTAAAGAAATTGGCCGATACTACTCTATATTGACAGGGTTAGATGATTTAGGTACTAAGGTAATAAAGGTTGAACTCATACCTTTTAATATTCTGCCTTTCTTGTGAAACTCTTTGACAAAAGCAATAAAGTCTTCTTTAATGGACTCCCAATGTGACTCAATGAATTGGAAATTGAATCCATTTGGTCTGGGGCACTTCTTTGGGGAGCATTCTATTATTGTTCACTTGGGAGTGGAAGTATCTCGTGTTCTCATCCCTTCGGTACTCCAGATAGATCTAGCTTTTGCATCATCAGAGATTCTTTGTTTTGAATTGCCTTAAGTAACAA
The DNA here is from genome assembly GCA_028565015.1 of Pinguicula moranensis. NCBI lineage: Eukaryota > Viridiplantae > Streptophyta > Magnoliopsida > Lamiales > Lentibulariaceae > Pinguicula > Pinguicula moranensis. The sequence goes on along the minus strand of JAOWBN010199286.1, from coordinate 6,937 downwards.
GCACCAAGTTTCTCTTTTCTTAATCTTCAACTCTCCAGTAGGGTAGCTTTGATCAATCCGCTCATCAAGGCCTCCAAGTTCCTCTTTTAGATCATCCACTCTCTTATGTATAGAGCCAAAACAAACTTTGTTCCAATCTCTCAACTTGGCTCTCATCATTCTCAGTTGTTCATGCAAGACAAAGCTCTTGTAACCATCAACATTCAACTTACTCTATTCCTGCTTAAGTAATTCATAGAATCCATCTTCTTTATCCCATGCATTAATGGGAGCAGAACGCTTTTGGTCCCCAATTCACCAGATCATCCTTCAGTAGTAATGGCCTATGGTCTGAGTCTGTCCAGACCTACTTGCTTTAGGTTTGGCCATTTGTTCGCCCACGTTGCTGATATAAGAAATTTGTCCAGTCGACTGCAGCAGTCACCACCCCTAGATATACAAGTGAATTTGGATTTCAACAGAGGTAAATCAATAAGGTTTGCTTCCAGAATGAATTTACCAAAGTCTATGATCTCAGCTGATGATATAGATGCTTTGCTTCTTCTTTCCCATGTGGCTCTGATGACATTAAAGTCGCCCACCACACACCAGCACTTCCATGGGTCAGTCTGAATAAACTTACTTATTGTCTCACATAACTTCCTCTTGATACAGAGAGATCCAGTGGAATAAATATTAATTATCTTTACCGGCACTTGATCCATACCCCATAAACCTTCTAGCCCCAACAATCCTGCATCTGTCCAAGAATTGGTATAGGTGAAAATTATTTTCTGCCAAATACGTAGGATGCCCACCGAACTACCTGTGGCATTGATGTGCCTGAAATCAAAATCAGAGTTAGGCCAAAAATGGTTGCATTCGAATATGTTTAAAGAACCAAGTTTGGTTTCCTGTACACATATCATTTCAGGCTTTTGATCAAGTATTAACTGCCTAAATTGAAACTTCTTCCTCGCAATCCCTAGACCCCTCACGTTGTAGGAGACAATACGTATTAAATGGGAGATGACTGTCCGGACTCTGGGGAGTTTTTCCTCTGATGATTATAATTTTCTATGTCACGCTCTTGCATTTGATTTAGTATGCTTACTATTTTAGTTTGCGATGATTTAGGGAAGACCCCTAACTCTGATGCTAAAGCCAAAATGGATGCAGTCTCTGGTAGAACCACCACATCACCGCCTGCTGCCTCCAGAGATTTCATAATTGAGGATTGTTGTTCTTGAACTCGTAGTGTATGTATGCGCTCTCAACCTCTTTGCCGAATCTAGATATTTTTCCTTAGCCATTACTTATTCAATCAGAGGCATCAGCGAGAATGGATCACAATCTTGGGAAGATGGGTACTGACAATGTGGATCAACAGTTAATACCGTTGTTTTTCTCACTTCTTCTAGTTCATAAATTGAAGCCACATATTTATTGGATTGGAACCCCATAAATTCATGTTATTTTGCCAATAATGCAATATACTTTCCTTGGATTAGGCTCATTACTCGGGTCAACGTGTCGAAATCCTGATCATCTGGCCAGAGATACCCGTTGGTAATTCTTTGCACTCCTGTGTTGGATAACTTTGTCTGGCTCTCATCACGTTCTTCTGCTTCATCTTTCATACTTTTATCCTCTGATTTTCCAGTGCCTCGTTCTATTTTGTCCCCGATCAAGACTTTCTTCGTATCTTCCAGAATATTTTGTGATACCTCATGTGGAAGAGTGGCAGGCTTTTCTTGGGGCTCTACAGTTGACTTCCGGCTAGGGCATCCAATTTGTTCAGTTCCGTACAGTTCCCCTTTGGGTGTATCGCCACTTCCTTCAATTTCTGCACATTCTCCCTCCTGGTTATTCCAATTGTTGGATTCTGTGACTTCATCAAGTGACTTGCCAATAACACTCTGCCCTTCTGGGGCAGTCGACACTTTTGGATCGATGTTGCCCTTGCTGTTTAAAGCTGGCCAATCAGTTGAAGTTTGTCGTGGTTGTCAAACGTTTTTCCTCCACGACCAAGAATATAATTTGTTGCTCCTTGAATCCTCTGATTCTTCCTTGATTTGGATGCAGAACTTCTCCTCGCCACTCACAATATCCAAAGTTTAGTTTATTTGTTCATTATGGGTGGTCATAATCTGGATTTGGCCGCACTGCATCTCAGTACGTTGGATTATTTTGTCATCAATTTGTAACAAGGAGCCTAACTGTTGGGCAATCTCCAAAAAAAATCTTGTGCACCAATAATACAGTGGAGTGCCCTTCACTTGTATCCAGATCGGTCTTGCTAATTTTCCTTCCACCATTATCCAAGGACGCAAAGAGTGTGGTTTGAGCTTCTTGGTGGTTTCACTATCATTTAATAATCGAATCTGGACTACACCACTGCATAGATTTATCACCACTTTCACCCCTTCAAGCCTTACTGCATGAATGGAGTTTAAGTCTAATAATGGAGCAGGAGTATCAATAAGACAATTTTCGAGCCATCTTGATGCTTCCTGATCTGGTCTAAAAGATAGCGATACCGTTGTGTTGGCCTGGGATACAAGAGTCTTCGATTTCTCTCCTGGATGCTCTTGTTTTTATGTCCTGACGGTGGTGGTGTCTTTCGTCTCTGCCGGAGATCTAGCTACACTAACCCGCAGCTTATAGGATCCCACCCATATTACATTTAATTGTTCCAGGGTATTCTGATTTATAGATTGTTTCAAGAATCTAACGAAGCCGAAGCGACTTCCAATAGGCAACGAGAGTTTTGGCAAGTGGACATCAGAGACCTTACCGGAGGCTGAGAACACTACCCACATCTCTTCTTTTTTCCAGGATGGTGGGAAGTTGGGGTCCGTTTGTTAGTCGGATAAGGTCTATCCGGCTTCGTGGACAATTGCAGGTTAAAATCGGGATGATTTTTTCTGTCTGATGTTTGGTATTACACAGCCAATTTTTCGGATAAAAGTTGTCCTTCATTTGGTACCGAAGCCAAACCTGTCTTACTGCCTCACAAAGCTGGTTAATTAAGTTTGTTTACATGTATACCCTCCACTTAATGGGGTATAAAAACTCTGAAATTAGGGTTCCAACATTCGACTTGCCTCTCCTCCTCCATGGCCACTCTTCCGCCGCGAAACAGGATGGAGCATCAAGACTATTATGAAAACAATTGCTGGTCATTTTGAGAAACTCTTTAGCAAGAAGGATGGGGAAACATCTGGCACTGGGGATTCCTCGGAACTTTTTGCTCCGACAGATTTTGAAGAAAACATGGAGGAATCTCCTACTAACTCTAGTTTCGAAGAATTAGTCGAACTTTTGCAATCAAAGAACATAGCAGTTGGATTGCCTAAAAATCTGAAAGGTGATGATCTTTTAGATGGAACATACGTGGGTGGGACAATCTGGATGAAACATACGTAGCAGTTGAATTGCCTGAAAATCGAGATGAAATGAACAAGATTTCACATGCCAAGAATGGGCCAGAAGAAATCCTATTCAAAGGAAGGCTCCCGTTGTGATAAGGGGATTTAGGGTTAAGTCATGGTATTTATACATGGTAATTATTGTAATAATTATTAAAATCAAGGGTAAAGTAGTAATTTACAAAAGAGGTCTAGCGAAGGATAACCTAAACCCTCGATCTTTTCCGGACAAAATCGAGCGAGTTGTCCGTGGGTTATCCCTGCCCGAGCAATTATCTCGCGGGCAGGAAAAATATCATTCGGGTTACCAAATAAGGGTACAAGTGGGATAACTCATCGAAAATCAACTTTATCCGCCTTCAAACACACTACCAAATGGACCCTTGAAGAAGTAGAATGAGGTAGAGGATGCATGCAACTTCTCAATATACCGAGATACAGCTTTCTTGGTGCCTTACCTTGTTCACTGTTCTGCGTGCAGGACTTTTGACAACTGTCCATTCTTCCTTTGATTCATCAGGCTCATTTTGCTATTTTTCAACTGGCTTTGTCGGCAAGTCTGTTTATAGGATGGTCCACCAGACTATTCACTCGATCTTACTTCCATGTTCACAATTTTTAGATGAAGACATAGGAGACGTGGTCCCTTTCCTCCAACCAGGAGCAAAGTTCTACCGGAGGAGACCCTACCACCGAGCGCACTCATACAGTATAAAAAAGGTAACTCCGGTGAATGTCCGGCGAAGAGGAAGACCTACATCGTTGAAGTTTCTGCACAGAGAGGTGTTCGAATGGGATGTACGGAGAGCATTTTTTTAAAATGGGTGTTTTGTGAGTTTTTCTTCTGCTGATTATCTTAAGGCAAATTTTTTGTTTCCTTATTGATTATTTATTTCGGTCACAAATCATAAATTTTTTCCTAACTTTGTCTAGAATTCTACAAAGTTAAGGCATCTTTATTCTCATTTGTACAAAATTTGGATCTATGCATGTTCCCCCTTGAGGGCACGATTCGTTTTTGGACAACTCTGCCTGAAAAGAAATGGATGTAAATAATTTCAATGTTTACTTAATAAAGTATGCCTAGGGAATAATTTAGTGATTTAATAATAGAGGTGTGCCCATATTTTTGACAGGGCAATACAACTTATACTCTTGCGGCGTAGGAGAGTGGATACTAACTAGGCCAATTTACCAGACACTGTGGTGGCGGCGATGCCACCATGTCCGCTACCGATGGTGGTGGTGGCAGGAGGATTTTCTACCACCGCTCGAATAGAAGTGGTCCACCACAATGCTATCTCAAATGAAACTTGGTTTGTTAGGATTTGAGATTGGGTTTATTGCTTGGAAATCAATTTTCTAAACCCTGAACTACAACGCCGGATGTTTATTGTCTCATTTTTTTTCTATTACCTTGTTATTAAAAAATTAATTTTTAAAATAATTTATTCATTTACTTCGACGGTTAGGAAACTATTTTTCAAGCAGTAGACCCATGTTCGAGTCTCAACAAACCCAGTTTCATTTTGGTATAGCGGTTGCTGACTCAGCAGCTAGAGATAGAGGGCACGGGCGACCACTACCCTACTCGCTAAGTTGGTAATGGCGGTAGTACAGCGGCGGGCCGTGCCCGCTACTGCCGTTAGACAGTCTTAATACTAACCATGTTTAATCTATGCTGTAATCTTGTATTTTCATAACAACATTTTTTGGCATGAGATATAAATAAGGGTGGATCTAGAAAGAAAAAAAATAGAGGGGACAAAAAAAATGAGGGGAGTAAATAATTGTTTTTTGGAAAAAGACAATAATTTACTTGCTCAACAGTGATAAAAACAATAATTTACCAGTTCAAACATTTAGGACCAATGGCCCAGGAACCTTGGAGGGCATGAGTTTCAGTTTTTACGATTTTAAATTTAATTTTTCATTTTTTAGGACCTAGATGGACCTAGGCTTCGATGTATTTTTTTAAAAATGCCCAAGGGGCCTCGGAGGCCAAATGTTTCGATTTTCATAATTTTAAATTTATATTTTTTTAATACCTGGATGGGTCTAAGCTTTGATGTATTTTAAAAATAAAAATAAAGGCTCAATGGGCGATCCAGGTCGGGGGCCCTCCTTCCGCCCTTGGATGCATGGTAAATTACTGTGACATTGTCGAGCGACAAAGTTAGGATTCTAAACCTGAGGTCTAAAACACAAATGTGAGAACCAGGGGGTGGGGTGGGAGTGAACCTTCCGATGAGTTAACCCAAAATTTTCAAAAACTGCCCCACCCGCTATTCCGCTGCCAGAGGCGGAGGCAAGGGGGGTTATGATCCCCCAATATTTTAAAAAAAAAAATTACATGTAAAAAAGTGTATTTTTCAATTTGTCGCCCTAAAATATTCTAATTATATCTAGTTTAGTAGGTGAAAAGTGAAGTTTTTAAACCATTCAAACATGGTTTAAATCCTGCTCAAGCGTTACCCTCGGCTTATTTTTAAAATTCAAAAGCTAAAAAATAAAAAATTATAGGATGCGAACATGAGTGAATTTGTTGATAGTCCATAGTGTTATCCACTAAATCATGGAATATTTTTGTAAGTTTTTCAATTCTAATAGGACTATATTATCTTGTTTTTTTAGATAAGTTTTTAATAACAAATTATTTAATTAATATTGATATTAAAATAAATTAAAAATAAAAAATAAGAAATTAAATTAAATTAATTTATTTTAACAAAATTGACTCTTAAGTACAATCCTCACTTATCTCCACTTTCACCTATGAAGTTAATGGCAATTTTGTTTCAATACCCTAATGTTAAGAGGTATTTTTTTCAAATTATTTATTGGAGATGATTATTATAATTTTTGTCTAAATATCTTAATAAAAAAATATTGTTAAAATAGCATTTTTATAATAAAAAAATTATCTAAAACAATAATAATATTAATCCTATATTTTTTATAGATTGATTCAATTTATTTTGACTATTCTAGTTTTTATCGCAACATCTATAAATGCATACCCAACTAAATCAGGTTCAACCCGAAACGTAAAAAATTTGAAACCCCCTCACTTGTAATCCTAGCTCCACCCCAGTCAGCTGTTTAAGGTTGTCTAGCATTACTTGTCTAAAAATAAGAATTAGTATTAAGGCTGTCTAGCAGTTAGCGGTAGTAGCGGAAAACCGCTATCGCTATCGTTATACCGGCGGTAACGGTATAGCGGTAGCGATAGCGGATACCAAAATCAAAACCGCTATATTAGCGGTAGCGGTAGTAGCGGATACTGCTACTATCGCTACTACCGCTACTACTATCGCTACTACCGCTTTTATTTAATTAAATAAAAAAACTAAAAAGCTAAATAAAATTTTAGCCTTCAGTTCAGATAATCAAATCAGATTTCGCATTTTTCAATTATCAGTTTCACAGTGAAATAGTTTCACACGTTTACAAGGTTTCACTTTCAGTTTTCAGACTTCCATAATTTCCATTCCAATCTCACTTTGAAGTTTGACTTCACTAATTCA
>JAOWBN010199275.1:0-14924 GCA_028565015.1 Pinguicula moranensis | reverse complement strand
ACAATGAGCTGCATAGCTATTTGGCTTCCGCAGGGATTGATGGTGTGAAGGTGGATGTGCAGTGCATATTGGAGACTTTGGGGGCTGGGCTGGGGGGGCGAGTGGAGTTAACCAGGCAGTATCATCAAGCACTTGATGCTTCTGTTGCTCGAAATTTCCCAGACAATGGCTGCATTGCCTGCATGAGCCACAACCTTGAGTCACTTTACTGGTAAACATGATTCTAATTTCTTTCTATTTTGAGAACTGTTTCTGGCGTAGTACCTAAACCATGTCTCTTTGCTTGTGAAGTTCTTCATTTCTTGGATTTTTGCTCTCAGCTTCCTGAAATGGAAATGCAATGCTTTTGCTACATTAGTCACTGATGTGCTTATTTTGGTAATTGAATGTAACAGCTCAAAACAAACTGCGATTGTGAGAGCATCAGATGATTTTTATCCAAGGGATCCCGCATCACACACCATCCACATTGCTTCCGTTGCATACAACACCATCTTCCTTGGAGAAATCATGTTGCCTGATTGGGACATGTTCCACTCTCTCCATCCTGCGGCTGAGTACCACGGATCTGCCCGGGCTATAAGTGGCGGCCCTGTTTATGTTAGGTATGAGATTTACAACCATATGGTGATACTGCTATTTTGACCTGTGTTGGGTTTGCAAGAAAGTACTGATATTTGTCCATTTGCAATAGCGATGCACCAGGGAAGCATAACTTCGATCTTCTGCGGAAGCTTGTTCTCCCTGATGGCTCCATTCTCCGTGCTCGCTTACCTGGTCGGCCCACCAAGGATTGCCTGTTTTCCGACCCGGCCCGTGACGGTGTTAAGTGAGCATTCTGACCTGTTTTTCATTGCAAACCATGCCAAATTCGAACACTTCTTGAGTAACCTTTTTTCTCTATCAGCCTGTTGAAGATATGGAACATGAACAAGCACACTGGAGTACTTGGAATATACAACTGCCAGGGCGCTGCATGGAACATTGTCGAGAGAAAGAACACCTTCCACCAAACCACATCAGAAGCATTAACGGGCTACGTGAGGGGCCGTGATGTACATTCCATCTCGGATGCCGCCCCCGATTCCAGCTGGGACGGGAGTGTAGCTCTCTACTCCCACAGAAGCGGTGAAGTCATCATTCTTCCTAAGAATGTCGCCTTACCCGTCTCCCTCAAGGTCTTGGAGCATGAGATTTTCACTCTTACACCAGTTAAGAAGCTGGCACCAGGTGTCAACTTTGCTCCATTCGGGCTCATTGACATGTTCAATGCCGGTGGAGCGATCGATGGGCTCAAATACGATGTCAAGGCCGGCCAGGAGATAGTGGGAACCATCTCATTGCAAGTGAAGGGGCGTGGCCGCGTCGGTACATACTCATCAGTTCAACCAAGAAAGTGCACCGTGGGATCTGCAGTTGTCGACTTTGAATACGATTCAGCCTCTGGCTTGGTGACCTTGAACTTGCTCCAGATGCCTAGTGAGGATCAGAAAGTTCACAACATTGAGATCGAAGTATGAGACACCGAATCATGGCTAGACTATGAGAATCATGAGGAACTACAGAAGCACATTATTCTAGGAGAAGATGAGAAAGTACCTAATCGGGGTTCATGTCTTTATTTATAGCAGCGGATCCGGAGAGTTGAATGAGTAGAAACATTTTCTGTTCCTTCACATATATGCGAACCCCAAGATTGTTGTACGCGCAATTCATCTTCCTGTAAGAGAGAACATGGCGCACTATATCTCCATAGCAGTTAACTATATATTTGAAATCTTGTTATAGTTAGCATATAACCACATTCAGTTCTATTCATCAAGAAAGGCAAAGTTGCAAAAGAATATATGAGCTATCTGACCAAGATTGTTTAAGACACTTCCTCCTCTTTCATGCAAATCTCCATATCAGCAAAACTAGCTAAGGATGTTATAAAAAGCACAAAAAAAATCTGCATTTGTTCAGGCCATTGAAATGCTATTCCATTCCGCATAGCAAAAGCAGGAAATGCTCAGAATATCCAACTTCATCTGATTAAAGCAATAAACTTAGCAACATTCCTACAAGGAAGCTTGATACATTGACATCAAATCAACCAGAATTTCTACAATTATAAAACTCTGCAGTGTACATAAGAAGTTGAGGAAAGAGATTCTGTCCATGTCTTAATGTCAAAAGAGAGCTTTCACCGTGCGAGAGTAGAACAGTTGACATAAAACATTAGTGAAGCTCAAGACGCTGCTCCTGATTCCTCGAAAAACATTTGTTTCATCTGTCAGAAAGCATGTTACTTATCTTCACTCTGGCGAGTTTTTACCATTTTCACTATTCTAAAGAATAAGCATCTTCATCCCAGGAATCGCTAAGTTTGGCTCCTTCATCCTCACATTCCATAGGTTGGTACGACAAAGCATCCTCCAATTCCTTCCCAAAACCATCAATATCTTCGTCTTCTTGAAAGTTCTCGTCTTTGAGCTTTTCAGGATTGTCACAAGTTTCTTTTTGCTTGAATGTGTGGGCTGAATTTCGCTTTTCAGAGTGCCCGTTCTCTTCCTCCGGTCGAAGTGTTGTGATGGGTAGAGGAGCAAACCTTGTTTGTTCATAGAATAACTCTTTCTGGGATTCCCAATCTTCAGCAGTCCTCTCCACCATATCTCCAATCAATTGCTTCTTTTCAGCTATGTGCTTTATGTTTTCAACATCTACCACCTGGCTAGCTTCTAACGTAGCCAAAAAAGAGAGGATAAAAGTCGGCATAAGTGACATGTCGGTCAACAGGACCTTCAAGGTAAGAAGAGGCAGAAGAACCAAAGGCTTTGTTTTGAGGATACCATGTGCAGATAATTTAATAAATTGGCTGTTCACGCCCGGACAAATGGATCCCTAACTAAACTCAGTCTAGCCCATACAAGGAAAGTAGTAGTGTAACAGATATAAAACCAAAGAAGATACAAGATAGACGTAACACGATAATCTTTTTAATACTTATAATAATAAAGAAACCACAAAACAAGTACCTACATGTCCAGCATCCTTGACAAGAAATGGAGATTCATGAAAATAACTGAAGGTCCTATTACGGAAGAAAATTGGGTTGTAAACTCTAAAATGATAAACTTTGGCATCACTACAAGAAACTTATTTTGCATTTAGATCGTGATACATAGTCATGTAAAGGAAAAGCAAAACATTAAATGTGGAGAAGGTAAAGCACAAGTTAACAACCATTTGAAGCATGAAAGAAAAATTTCTCATGTGACCCCAACCTAGGGGGTTGTTTCATAACCAGAATCCAATTAAAAAGTCATGCTTAACCTGTGGAGGCACATCAAGCTTTCAACTCACAGGATTTGAACAATACAGAACCAATTGCAGACTTAGAGAAGGATGAAGTGTGAATTCAAGAGATCATGCAAAAAATAATGGCATAAATCAATGAACTGATAAACACGCGAACACAAACCTTTGATAGATAGCTCCTTGGCCAAGGCATAGTCGGATGACATTTTCTTGATTGATTTAACATCAAGCTCCATGTTCTAATAGAAAAAGAGGAAGGGGCAAGTTACGCTTTTGATGCAAAATTAAAAGCATGGGGAGAACAATCCAGCCGAATAAACCTCACAAAAGGCTCATCATAATAAACCAGAGCTTTAAGCAATCTTTATGATAAACCAACAGCACACCGATAAAAGCACACATCTAGCTACTTTGCAATGCCTATCATACCAGAATTGCTTTTATTACTACTTATCTCCTCCCTAAATGTTAAGAATGCATCAAGAAACGGAAGAACAAGAACTAAATGATCCAACTGGCACAGTATCTGAAGTCATCAATTAGTCAGGGCGCCAATTAAATTTCTAGGTTACTCATATAGGTAAGTGAGATATGCAAATTATGAAGTTTAGTACAAGATGGAATAACTACAGGTTATTATGAACTCACCATATCCATGTGGATGAAGTGCTCCAGACTAGAATCAGCAAATAATCTATCAAGTCAAAATTGTAACTTCAGATCCAACAAAATTCAGTAATTAAAAATCAAAATTGAAAACAATTCAAAAAGCATGGAATTACTTCTTATATGCTGCTTGGACTTGGGCATTCTGCAAGTCCGTGAGTTCATTTACTCTCGCTGTTGCAGAGCCTTCATTTACACCCACAAAACCAAATAGAAAAGTATTCTTCTCTAGCATACGCTTCATCAAAGCAGAAACTACATGCAGACCCTTGAGCTTTGTGTCGGTAACAAAGTTCTTAAGGTGTCTCAGCTCACCTGAAAATGTTAAAAAAAGTATAAATATACGGGCGTAGAATACCGACGAAAGCAGTTACAATATAAAGTCAGTTCTGTTCCCTTCAGTACGAGAAAGCAGTTACTATTTGCTTCTTAAAGCTATTGTTTTGGGTAATTCTTTGGTGGTTTTCACTTTTGTTCAAGCACCCACCTTGAGTGAAGTATGCAGCAGTCTAATCGTTTAAACCATATCATTAAAGTTCAACCTTGCTCTGCCAAAACAGAGAGCAATTATTTTAAATACAAATCAAAATGAGTTCCATTCTCACAGGAAAGCAAATAGAGGGAACTGACTGAGAACGAGAGCAAGATATAGAAACATACAGAGAAGAAATAGAGGAGAGGCATGGTTTGCACTTTTGACCATAGAAAATATCAGCTTTAAAATTCATCAAATGAAAATGTAGGAGTCATCTTTTGCATACAGATCAAGGATAGCAGGTTGCAATCTTTAAGTACAATGAAAAAACTAGAAATCCACTTTCCATGCAGCTCAAGGATAGCCCAAGAATGGTCTCCTAACCATCATAAAATAGAGGCACCAACCTCAACTCAAGTTTAATTTCGATAAATTATGTTGAATAAACGTGCAATAGATGATAGGTTGGAAGAGGTATGGTGGCCTGACTTTACTGACTTTGTTCACTCAGCTTGCCTATATATGTATCACGTTCTTGTATCAAATAAGTAGAAACAAACCAATAGATTATCTTTTTGATTTCATATTCTCAATCTGATTTCATGGAGCTTTCAACATGGTATCAGAGCGATAAAATTCGGCGTCCACCGCCGCCGCCCACCACAAAACCTACCAGCAGAACCGCCTCACCTTCTTCGTTACATCAGTACAAGCCGTTTTTCGAAATACGGTCGGAATCCGGCTAGATCTAACATTATCCGCCATGTTTTTTGAACGTTTTCCGGTGATTTCCGACACCGTCCGGCATTGCTTGCTCCGGCGAACGCCACCAGTGGATTCGCACCGCCGAGATTGTCCTGGGCGACCAGTCCATGCGCCGCCGGACTGCCGCCGCTGCCCGGAACGCAGAATCTCCAGTTTGATTCCCTCTACAAAGTGGTGCTATTGGTTCGTTGATATACATTGCGGATTGTTATTTATCCGTAGTTTTGCGCTATTTAGAATTTGTACTTTAGCGATGGAATTGATATTATGTGCCTGATGCGTCAGTCTGTATTCAGAGGCGCGAATAGTGTAAAGTGTGATCTGTGGAAGATTGGAGTTTATCCTTTTAGATTATTGATTGAAGTTGCACGCGATGAAGGAACAAAGTACCAATGAGAAAGCAGGGTTAGAGGCATTAAGTGCACTCAACCCTGAGACACTGAAAGTTTTGATTGGTTTGGTTCAGGGTATGGGTACATCTTCTTTTGTGGGGGCAATCTAAGCTCGATCTTCCACCTATTGACTTGAAACTTGATGGTCAGGCGACCTACTATAACTGGGCACTACGGGTTGAAAGGGCCTTAGAAGGTAAGGAATTGCATGATTTTTTGGAAGAGGAAGAGTGCAGTGATATTGTGAACACTTCTAAGTGGAAGGCCACTCATACTACTTTATGTGTGTGGTTACTGAATTCTATGACTCTTGAGATCTCTTCCTCAGTGGAGAATCTCAAGGTTGTGAGGGACATTTGGACAGGATTGAAGGACGATTATTTTGGCAAGGAGAATCAGTTGAGAAAGTTTCATATCCAATTACAGATTGATGTCGAGACACAGAGGGTTTGACCTATGTAGGAGTACACTATTTGTCTGCGACAATTATGGACATCTTTGGAGCACTTCAGCCCTTATGGGGTTGTTCTTCCGACTGCCCCAGTCAAAAGGTAAAGACGATGAATTTTTTGATATGGACCCGATCTATCATACACGATGATCGATCTTACTGGGTCAAATGACTATTCCCCCTCTGAGTGAGGCCATTGCTGCGATGTTACATGGGGAGACCTGACTTCAGCTATACGAGACTGATTCTACCGTAGGATCGGGGACAAAAGCTTTAGTCACTGCCAATCGTCCACTGACTGAGAATCGCAGTTGTTATCAGTCTAGTGAACCTGGACACTTGATGGAGGCTTGTCCCCAGTCGATGAGAGATCGAGACTTTGGATGGATGGAACGTGGTAGAGGCGGTCATGGTAGAGGATATCAGAGAGATGGAGCAAGATGTGGAGGAAATGGGGCTATCGTGCCCACCTGACTATGGATACTGAAGAGGATGAGCTCGGAGGAGCAGGAGACTATCCACCCACCCTACCAGATGCGTTTGATAATGTTGCTCTATACTCAACTGTGCGAGGTACGTCCAATTCCCTTGCACTTGCATCCTTTCTTGTTGGCTTCTCAGATTGGGTTTGTGAAGGATAACCGACCTGGAGTTGGTAAGTTGGATCCCCGAGCGGTTAAGTGTGTCTTTATGGGATATTCGATTGATCAAAAGGGTTATGTTTGTTGGAGTCCGGTCAAGCGACGACAGTTTGTTAGTATGGATGTTATATTTTGAGAGTTTGAGCACTCGAGGAGAAACCCCACCATTCGAGGACTCGCTCCAGTGTGGGAGAGGGAGTGGAGAGTGTGAGTGTATGGAATGAGGGGGTGAGTGGCATGAGAGGTGAGTCACAGACAGTGACTGTAGGGGAAATGCCTTACCCTTGCCCTACTCGAGACATGGAGGTGGTGAGGAGACGAGTCTAAGTGATATTGATACCTCAGAGTTGCGTTACAGGTATCACAAGAGAGGAGTCATCTCTTACTGAGATGCGAGCACTTATTCCCTATCTCGATGCTCGATCGACCCTAACTCCGGAGACACCGACACCATCCACTACAGATCACTCAGCACCCGCAGGTGATATTATTCCTTTACATCCTTATCCTTCTCCCTTACCTTTAAGTCGAACTCCCCGTTTCAATGCGGGGATTCCACCTGAGCGGTATGGATTTTTGCATGATATTGCTCATCATATATCTTACTCTCACATATCACCCAACCAAGGGGCCTTTATTGCTTCTTTGGATGGTGTCTTTGTACCTAAGTATTGGCAGGTTGCAAAGGAGGATACAAAGTGGAGAGCCGCGATGATGAAAGAGTTGGAGACCCTTGTGAAGAATGAAACCTTGGAGCTTGTATCACTGCCACCTGAGAAGAAGACTGTTGGGTACAAGTGGGTGTTTACTATGAAGCAGAACCCAGAGGGAGTCGTGGAGCAGTACAAGGCCCAATTAGTGGCAAAGGATTAAAGCTAGACTTATGGCATTGATCATGATGAGACTTTTGCACCAGTCGCCAATCTGAATACTGTCAGGACCCTGGTCTCCATAGCAACTAACAAAGGATGGAATCCTCGATGTGAAGAATGAATTTCTCCATGGTGATCTACTCGAGGAGGTGAACATGAACATCTCTCCAGACCGCACTATTCAGACAGCTAAAAAGGTTTGTAAGCTCAAGAAGTCTTTATATGGTTTGAAGCAAGCCCCAAGGGCATGGTTCAACAGATTTAGAAGGGCTATGGGAGGCATGGGATATCATTAGATCAATGCTGACCATACTATCTTTCTGAGGCACACAAGAGATCATACCACAATGCTGGCAGTCTATGCGGATGACATGATTATTATAGGTGATGATGAGAGTGAGATAACAGATCTGAAGGTGAGACTGAGCAAAGATTTCAAGGTGAAAGACTTAGGACAGATGAGATACTTCCTTGGGATAGAGGTAGTTCGAGGGCCCAAGGGGATAACCTTATACCAAAGTAAGTATGTCCTAGATTCGCTCAATGAGACATGTATGCTAGGCTGTAGACCTGCCAAAGTACTAATCGAGTAGAGAGTGATTTTGAGTGTTGATGTTGGTGAGTCAGTTGACGGAGAAAGATATCAGAGATTGGTGGGATGACTGATTTACCTGAGCCAAACCCGACCTAAGATATCGGTTGTTGTGAGTGTGGTGAGTAGGTCTATGCATGACCCTAGAAAGTGTCACATGGATGCAGTGTACCAAATATTGAGATACTTGAAGAGTGCACCAGGAAAAGGGTTGACCTTGCGGTAGAACGGTCACTTGAGCAATGAGGGATACTACGATTCAAATTGGGTTAGTTGTGCTGATGACAAAAAGTCCACATCTGGATACTGCGTGTTTGTAGGAGAAAATTTAGTGTCTTGGAAGAGCAAGAAACAGTTAGTGGTTGCCCGTTCTACAATTAAAGCAGAGTACAAAGCCATGACCCTGAGTGTGACTGAGATGATGTGGTTGAGGTCACTTCTGATGGAGTTTTTTTCTTGATAAACCAAATTTCATTAAAGAAAATAAATATGTACAAGGAATAAAAAGGAAATACAGATCTCACTCTGGCTACTACAAAAGCTTTACTAGACACATTCTTTGTACTTGATCTAAAAGGACTTATCTTTTCTTCATACTCCCAATCGAATATAGTTAAGGGTGATCTGGTACACGGCTTGTCTAGCGTCATCGAAGATCACAAAGCATTTCGACATTCAGCTCATCACCATCATCCGCTCTTCACCAATACCAGATGTCATGACTGTCACATTGTCAACTCCCGTTTTAGGGATATTGGTACACAACTCAATTAGGTTTGGTGAGCTATCCCTATAATGAAGATTGAGAAATAATCCATCTGACAAGTCTCACAGATCCAGACCAAAGAAATACAGTAAAAGCTCTCAATGAGTTGGTGACCCATATATCTAGTCCACACTTGTCACCAAAAGTCTATAGTTCCTCAATATGTTGAAAAGACAATAACTTCCACATGTACAAACAGAACTTAGTTTCACTATCAAATGATTGAAAACCTCCACGAAGATCTACTTCAATTTTCTTGCATTGCCATACAGGTAAAATCTCTCAGACCATTCAAGACAGCAATGTTCACGGCACAATGTTTAATGATCTCCAGATCATAATCTGAAATGCTGTCATTCCCATCAAATGGACTGTGTTTTGAGATCTGATTTTGCCTGGTGCCGCCATCCTAACTTGTACCATAGCAGCATAGAGAAGTTATACATCTATTCAGTTTAAGAATGGGGGTGGGGTACTTGTTACCGTCACTATTGACATCATATTCATACAACAGATTATTTCCTTCTACTGGACATGACTTATGTCTAGATGATGGTCATCTCCTCCCTCAATCTTGTGACTAATAGCTGATATGTCACATTAGGTCCTGTGGCCTGTCCAGACTCTGCCCAAGCAAACATATCACAAAAATTTTGCATCAAAACATAACAGTGATCATATGAAACAATATATATGATCCTGTTCATATTGCTGGAATCACTTCAGTAGATACTCTGGAAGGTCTAAGTTTTCTCATTAATTCTCCATCAATGTATGGATTTGTCCTTGTGCATCTAGACTTGGAAAAATCTGTTTGCAGTAAGCACTTTCTTTCTTTCTAATAATCCGTTTTGTTCCTGCTACAACAAGGAGGTTCCACTAACAGAAAGCAACTACATGTTCATAAAAACAGATTAGTAATATATGCACAAGAACTAACATAGAAGATTCAAGAAATTAAAAGGCAATGCAAGATTGTGGCCGAGATAACCAGTCTGCAGTGGAAAAGGGAAATCCACCACCATACAGACTGCTGTATAGATTGGAAAATTTTGTCTACAACCACCTCTTTTGATTGAAAAAGGGCAACGTTTCTAGCCTTCCAGGCCATTGCTAACCAAATAGACTTCTAGGCATAAGCATTAGTTCCACTTGGTTTTGCTTCAGAGAAGGCAACTAAAGAAGGAATAATGGAAGGGGTGAGAAGGCCAATCGAATCAGCCAACAGCCAATCAAGAATTTTTTACTAGGTCTGCACGGATGTAGAGCAACTGTAAAATAGATGAAGTATAGATTCCTGCATGTGGATGATTTGCAAAGGGGGCAAATTCATGGCCTTCCTAGATGATGTGCCTGTGGTGAAGTACTGTCTTAACTGGAACAACATTCTGCATTAATTTCCAAGCAAATACCATGATTTTGCTAGGAGTAATTTTGTTCCATATATTCTGCAGTGCCATTGCTTCAGCAGAGTTGTAGGGGCTAGGGATAGCATCAACAATTCCTTTATAGAATACACTAACTAAATAGTTTCCTCCCCTTTCTCCATCAAATGTATATCTATCCAGTTTGTCAACCTGATAAGCAGTGTCCTGTAAGTATTGTTGAAGTGATATTAGGTTTGCTATTTCATGATCTCAGAGAGGTCTTCTCCATTCCCAGTTCCAAGACAACCTGCTATTTGTGAACAAGTATAGATCTGATACATATGCTTGCGGTTTAGTGGTTATCCTGAATAGTCTGCCGAATTTTTCAAAGAGAGGTATACTCATCTTCCACTTATCAGTCCAGAACCTTTGAAGTTGCCACTTGCCAGTTGTAGTGAGATTTTTTGTTGAAAAGAAGGGGATACAGCTAAAGTCTGTATAATCCTCCACCATACAGAGGCAAATGACCAACCAGAAATTTGGCGCCGTGTACCATGATTTAGTGATTGTCTCATTTCATGAAGACCGCCTATCTCCAGCAGTCCATTTCTACCATACTTTGATCTCAATGCATCCTTAACCAAGCAGGATTCATTGGATAGAATCCTGGCACACCATTTACAAAGCATTGAGTCATTGAAAGCATGTATATTACGAACTCCCAGTCCTCCTCTTTCAGTTGGTGTGATAACTTTCTGCCAATTAACCCAACATACTTTCCTCTGATCATTACTGCTCTCCCACAAGAATGGCCTTTGAATGGAATTGAATTTATCAATGACTGATTTTGGGGCTTTCATGTATCCAAAATAATGCACAGGAAATGAATCAAAGACAGAATTCAGGGACACTAATTCCCCCATAGAGATATGTTTATGATTCCAATGGGATAGAGCCCTGTTATATTTCTCTAAAATGGGGGACCAGGTACTAATCCTCCTAGGACTTGCACCCACTAAGAAGCCTAGATACTTCAGTGGAAAGGAACCTATTTTGTGGCCTAAATAGGGTAACATTTCCTGTAGATTTCTGTTTGGGATGTTGACTCCAATCAGGTTACTCTTTTCATAGTTAACTTTCAAACCTGAGGCTAATTCAAAATTCTAGAGAATGGCTTTTGGCATTGTGGCAGAGTTCCAAGAAGCTTTACTGAAGATGAGGGTATCATCCGAAAAATGAAGGTGTGTTAGGGAGATATCATCCTTACCCATGGTCACACCCTTAAACATGGATAGATTGACTGCCCTGCTGATCATGCTTGATAGGCCTTCTGCGGCTATTAAGAACAGGAGAGGAGAGCTAGGGTCTCCCTGTCTTAGACCTCTCTCAGGCAGGAACTCAGCTGATGGACTCCCATTGATGAGGATAGAAGTGGAGGTAGAGGACAAATAAGTTCTGATCCAGCTGATCCAAATGAGTGGGAACCTCATAAGATCCATGACAACATATAAATAATCCTAGCTCACGGTATCAAAAGCCTTTTCAAAATATACCTTAAAAATTAGGGCTTCCTTTAATTAAAATACCATCCAGTAGCTTCCTTCCTTTAATAAATGCCATCTGGTTTGGGGAAATAATATTGTGAATAACATGACTCAGTCTATTAGCCAGCACTTTGGAGACAATTTTTGGGATGACACCAATGAGTGTAATAGGCCTGAAATCATTGAAATACCGTGTAGAGAATTTCTTAGGGAGGAGAGAAATATGTGCTGCATTACAGCCTTTTGCTAGTTTACTATTTCGGTAGAATTCCTTGAAGAGTTTTCCAAAGTCCTCAATCATCAGATGAGAGAATTTCTTGATGAATCTAAAGTTAAATCCATCTGCCCCGGGCTCTTATCACTTCCACATTCAGATATGGCCTGCTGAATCTCAAAATTAGAGAATGAAGAAAGCAGAGTTCTCTGTTCCAGATAGTTTAAGGTTTGAAAACTCATATTAGTTATTTTAGGTCTAGCCCAACTGACCTCTATCTTTAAAATGATTCATGAAACTTAGCTTGACAAGATCCAGGTCTTCAATCCAGACATCATTGTCCCAGATACAATTAATTGAGTTCTTCTTCTACTATGTTTGATACAATGATGGAAATATGCAGAGTTTGTATCCCCTAGTTTCAGCCAAGTGACTCTTGATTTTTGGTACATTATACTGTCAAGTTTAGGGGTAAGGGTATTGAGAGCCTCTTTGAGTGTATGTACTTTGAATGCAGCTTCTATGCCTAGCAGGATAGCAGTCTGTTCTACTTTAAGTTCCATATCGGCCAGCTTGGAAAGAATTTTCTTCCTCTGTTCTTCCAGGTTCCTTGGTGCAGAGATGTTCCATTCCTTGATACCAGATTTGAGGGCTTGAAGTTTTCTTTTGATTCAAAAGCTAGAAAAACCATAGATGACTGTCTCATTCTAGGTTTTTTTAATCATCTACACATAGGATTTATCTTGCAGCCAGATATCCAGAACCTTCAGAGGTTTTGGCCCCCAATTCTGCACTTTAGAGCATAAACTGACTGGACAATGATCCGAGTCATCCCTCTTCAGACCTAACTGGATCCAGTTCACTCCATTTCTAAGCCACAAGTCATTACAGAGAAATCTATCCAGCCTACTCATAGCAGTGAGAGATTTTAAGTACCATGTAAAACATCTCCTTTACACCTTCAAGTCTTTAAGGCCCAAATCTGTAACAAACTCTTTGAAGGAATCAATATCTTGATCACACTGTCTCTAAGTGATTCCTTTTCTTTCCTTGTGATCCAAAACAGCTTTAAAATCCCCCATTAAGCACCATGTTCAGACTGTTTCCCCTGCAGAAGCTTTCTGATTTTCTGCCAATGCTGTTGTTTAGCTATCAGTTCATTTGGTCCATAGATGTTTAGCATAGTAGAGGTGGTTGTATCCACATACCAGATACCTGAAACTCCCAATACTCGTGAAGCAGACAGGATCTTATGTCTACAGAATCTATTTTTGTCCCAAATACATAGTAAACCTCCTGAAAGACCTACAAAACTTTGATAAGCCCAATCAAAATCAGAAGAATACCATATAGAAGTGCACAATTTTTCTTGAATATGTTCCACTTTTATCTCCTGAATACTTAGGAAATCTGGTTTTTTGGATGCTATAAAATTTCTAAGTCTCTTCTTTCTCTCGGGGCTGCAGAGGCATCTTACATTATATGTTATGACTTTCATGGAAAACAATTTCCATCTCCTTTCTTGCTACTGCATGGTGTAGCAGCTTTTTGAGAATTCCTTTGTATGCTGTTCATCTGTATCAGTTGTTGTTGTGCTGCACTATGATTAGAGCCATATGCTAAATCCAAAACAGCTCCCACCTCCATTATGGCTTCTACTTCAGAGGAGACTTGCTCCATAGAGATTGAGTGATCCACGCAATGACTTGCAGTAGATTTATGTGTCTGGGATAGATTTGATATCCACTCATCAAGAGTGGCTTGATCCTTTTGCATCCAGTCCAACTTCTTTCCTACTTTGACTCCTTGTCCTAGGACCACCTCCCATAGTTACTTTCCGGGATCTCTTCTTTAACATAGGTTTTGTTGGATCTGACTTATTGTTTGTAGAAGAATTTAATGCAGGGAACTCCAGCTCCATGTTCTCGTTGGTAAACACCCTGTCAACCTACTGAAGATTAAGCAAAGGTGATGTATTAACTATACGCGGAGAAGTACCTGTTTGATGAGCTAGTTGTACTAGTTCTGGTGCAGAGGGCTCTTCAACAACCATGAGAGTGATGTAGGCTGGAGATGCAAGCAGTTTAATCTGTAGTTCCGAGGATATAACATTTTCTCTGCTAGGAATGTTGGTATCCTTTACCAGAGGGTCATCTGCTACAGTAACCTGTGGAATGGGAAGCTGAGCCGGTGACATGTTATCTGGGACACACCTGTCCTATTTCTTCTTGATAAATGACCACCAATTTAGTTGAGCTGGGGCCCAATTACTATCAAGTGCATTAAGGGGTATGGCTTGGCAGGTGGTTGGGGTATTTAACATGCCATGGATCTCCTCAACATTAATAGGCAATTTAGGCTGAACCACAGGGGATACTAATTCTGTACTGTCCGAGTCAGTGGAAAGAAAGTCAGATGAGTCAGACACATGGCTAACACTCGAACTAGAATCGTCATCACAACTATTCTCCATGTATTGCCACATATTTGACTTAGATATCCCCTTGTCAGATTCATAAATATACAGTGTCTTCAACTAACCGTCAAGATTCACCTGAAGCTCTGATGGAATGGACTTTCCCAGCTCTAGCCTTAGCAGAATTTGAACAGCTTCCAAGTGGCGGTGAGACAAGGTGCATTCATCAATTCTTATCACAGAACCTAGTGTAGTTCCAATCTTATTTAGGGTGTCACTGTTCCAATACTTTAGTCGCAGGCCAAACACTTTGACCCATCTAGTAGTGACCCTGCAATCTAGGCCTGGGCAACGGAGCGGGCGGAACCGGAACCGCCCGTTCCGCATTCCGCCCGCGAAGGATGCGGAACCGATTTTTTGGTTCCGCATCCGCCCGCAATGAACAGTGTTCCGCATCCGCCCG